>CALNHX010009214.1:0-52159 GCA_940337035.1 Agriotes lineatus | reverse complement strand
GGCATGTGAATAGGTGCTTAGAAATATCTTAAGTAATGTCCAATGTAGAAACAAAGTAGTACATAAAATTTTCAATTCACCTGCAGTGTATAATGTACAGTGCATCCTCTTTTCGATCGAAATCTTATTTATTATTAACGCTGGAAGAAAATATAGTGCAATTTAGGTCAACTATATTAATACTATGGCAAAGTATGTATATTTGAAATGTGTGAAGAATATGCTATTATGTGGTGCTATAACCATCTGCGATTTACATTTAAAATACGTAGTTTTTTGTTATAACTCAAAAAATACTTGTAATGCATTCTGACGGTTATACATATTAATCTATGTAAAAAGGTATATTAAAATGCCTGCTTTGTTTTTGATATTTTGAAAATCAAATGAGCTATGACATCGAACTGAAATGAAATTTTTATTTTGATTAAGAATTAATTGCTGTTTTCTCTGTCATATGGCTACCAAAAAGGTAACCCCACAATGTGCAAACTATTTTGTTCTGCCTTCTAATAATAACAGAGGGTTTTATTCCCATCCCATCGAAGAGGAAACGTCCTTTACATATAATTGTATTCGAACAAATGATATTAATATTGAAGCAACGAATATCGGATTCTGTATAAGCAACAAAACAGAACAATAGCATAGAAAAGATATGAGTCGTTGATTCATATTAAAATTGAACTTTAATTTAATATTGCCAGAAATGATCAACATCTATGCAAAATTTGAGCAGCAGTAAAATTCAACAATGGGCTGTAGCTGTAAAAAAAAAAGTTAGATAACTTCTTTTTAACTTCTATAATTAACGTTTGTTTGGTATTAAACATGTAGTAAAATGTAAGTTTTCTTTGTTAATTGTAATGTGTTATGTTTTTGTTGCGTTCGTAAAGCAAATAGATTTTTTTTTTTAATGTTAATTTTTATAATGTGGTGTAAAGTAGTCAAAAAAACACTGTATCCCATAGCCTGTTTATCTCTTATTTTCATCCTGTTTCTGTATTGTAAAATTAATGTAAAGCTGACCTTCCTTTGGTTTTAGATGATTATGTAATATTCCATATCGATAATAAAATATCCGAAACTTTTGTGTAAATTTTTAATGCTGTAATGCGTTGTCACTTTTGTTATTGGTAAAAGGTTTTTTTAACCTAGTGCAGATTTTTATTCACTGGATCAACTGAAAAATCCAAAATGCCAGGATTTAAAATTTTAATTCCAGAAAATTTAGCAATTCATGCACTGGATACCAAAATTCGCAATGTAACAAAACAAAATAAAACCACCAATTGCAGCAAGAACCACTTATTGAGTCTTTAAGGGCATAGGATTTCCAGAAATATTCGAATAAAAATTGGGATTTCTTAAGGCCATGTCGTTAGTTGAAATAAACCTTGCTGGTTGAAAATCATATTAGCAAGCTTTATTTAGAGTCGTCCAAAAAACGGTTTAATCCTTTTTTTATTTATTGAATCTTAATCTAAATATTTCCATATAGATCTATAAACTAAAAGCGAATTTAATACCTTGACAAAATATAATGAAATTTTATCCAGTATTACACTCTAAAAATTAATTCTTGTATTCATTTCATAATGTTTAATATCAAAAGTCAACATAATGACTTTATTGTTCTGTAGTATCTCCATCAGATTTTGTCTTGGTGAGAATTAAATAGTTACATTTATATGTAATTTAAAAAATGTATGTAACTGAAGAAGAAAATAGACTAATCAGTTTTAATTTCTCTACAAGTTTGGAAAGACAAGTACATTTAATGATAGATAGTGATGGATAGTTAGGTAAGTATTTAAGGGATTAATATAACAAGAATAAGTAGAACAACTAACGGACCTTTACACATTCTGGAAAAGAAGTTCCTATGTTAGTCGTACTAAAATTAGTGTTTTCGACCAATTATGCTTTCTGAATGCTATTTACTGTATTTTATTTAAATAAAATTAGATGCCTGGCAGAACATGTTAAAACGAAAAAGAGAAGAGCTTTCGTTTCCAAAAGCTGTTAAGATGCGTGTATCTGACAAGTAGGTAAATATATAGTGGTTTGCAGTATTGCAGTTAATTTTTAAAAGAACAAAAACCCGTAATTTTTTAAACTATTATCTTCTACTGCAATGTTTTAATGCCCACAGCTATTCTGGTGGCCTAACCAACACGAAAATGAAAGAGTTCAAAATGAGCACAGAATTAATATTTTGTTTATTGTAAGATAAACTCAGTATTTTACACTAATAATTGCACGTGGTATGATTAGCAGTCACTATAATTTGATTGAGAAAGGTTAGCATTAGATAAAGCAGAATCAAAAGGGTTACGTTTAACGTTTTATTCATAGTTGATGTTCGGAACGGCAGGCGCACCTTAGCTTGTAGAGCTACAAAAATTATATGTGGGTTATGAGTAAAAGTTTATATCACCAACAAGTGGTAACGCAGCTAACGGGTTAAAAAGTGGTGCAAAACAAAGAATAGATTGCAAAGAGCAAGACAGTTTAATTCCTAAGTAAAAACATATCAAAACTTATTTAATAAAACAATTGTAAATCTTAGTTGCTAAGATACCTGATCTTCAATTGTAAAAAATAATAGACTACCCAAGCCTTGAAATTGTTGGTGTGCAAGTGGGGCTCTTGAAAATTTGTAATTTGTGTATATTAAAAGTATTTGTGGGAGTCCAAAAAGCTGTGTTATTGATCACCAGTCTGCAGAGCATCTTCGTGTGTAATTTTTGTCGTGGTAACACATCCCAGTGAAAAGGAAAAGCAGGCTGGAGGATTCGCCCAAGTGCGTTCAACATAGGGGCCACTTTTCGAATAGTTAGAGGCATTGTCCAGCTGAAACGTATGTGCAACGTGTAGAGCAGATCCCCCTGAGTGCCCATGTCCAGAGTTTTGGAGCAGGAAGATGTCACCAAGTTTGTAATCGCCGTGGCGTCGTTAGAAAACGTGTCCCGCCCACGAAGCTGCACTTCCAAGGTAAATTTCGCAGGGAAGCAGTTGCAGAGGGCCCACTACCTTTGGGTTGCATCAAGATTAGACTTTGTACGAAGTGTAGACGCAGCGCCCAGTTCACAGATCTGTTCCAGATAGGTTTTATAGAGGTAGCGTCCTTTGATTTTGTGATTTGGACCAGAGATCTGGATCGTTTTGCAGGAAATTAAACAAATGCAAATCTCGGCGTGCCTTTTACGTCGCTGAAACAAAACCAGGTTAGCCGAAAATTCCGTCATAATTACTTTCACTGAATATTTACCTGCCAATAAATAAAATAAGAAAGGCAATAATCCTTTTGTTCCGGCACTGTGCCAAGGTTTTTGTTTTATTTAGGGTGTTTCTTCGGCTCGTCCCCAGATCCTCTATCCTTTTCATCCAGGTTTTCCTCAGTCCGCCTCCCTTCCTTTTTCTTCCCGTGCCTGTCTCTTTCACTCTCCTCACTATTCTTTCTCGGCCCATTCTTGTTATGTGACCTACACCATACCAGTTCAATTTGTTATCCAGTTTTGTTATAATAGTTCCTTGCTTATTTGTGAGTTCTTTACTTTATTAAATTGTTTTTCCCGCTATTTCTTACAAATGTTTTGTTTCAATTGCATTAATTTGGAGTTCGTCCTTTTTGAATGCCACCCGTGATTCACTAACATATAATATCGTTGGTACAGCAATTACATTGTATGCATCGTGACCACATGGGCACAGTTGAGAGACTGGCTAGCTAAACAGTGAAGACGGCGTGCGGTTCTTTACAAGAGGTCAACATTATTAATCCATTGAAAAAGAGCGCCAATGTGCTCAAATAGAAACAAGAATCATAACCTCAAAAGTTAGCGAAACTCACAATAATCTGAAATACAATAAATATAATAACCAGGTCACACCTCAGTTTGCAGTAACATAACATACATGTCCGTAATACAACGTATAATAGTCACAATATATCAATTAAAATACAGTTAGCTCTAACATTATTAAAACGTTTATTAAGCGGGGTGCACCCAAAAGTCAAACTATTGTTATCACAGATACCTCTGCGAAAAGCGGTCAGCAGAATCATAAACACATAACAGTTATTTATGTATTAAGGGCATAATCAATAGATTATAGCACGAAGGAATGTTTAAAGCGCGACGCGAAACGGGTAGCTTTAAATTTCCCGAGATCTATAATCTTGATATGGTACGTGGTACACACGTTTTATTTTATTTTGGTTCTTAAAAATTGACAAAATTTAGGGATTCAGTATTTTGTATACAGACTACTGCGTCATCGCGCTGGCGCTGTGAATTTTTTTTGTGCTATGGTTTCTATGCAGATTGTGGGTGTTGCTATATTACATTGTTGATGCTTGTTATACTGCTTAGCCACTTTATAAGCCCTAGGGCAATAAAAACGATGTTACGCCCACTATCGAGAGCCAATAAACAATATTATGTTTCCAAAATGAAATAAAAGAAATTCACGTATAATTGCAATAACAATAATCAAGTAAACTAGAGGACGCCTGGTGAGCTTCAATCGAGGTTGCGGAGGTCTGAAGCACACCGTTACGGTAACGTAACGTAAATACACAGGGGTAAATAAAAGCTCAACAAGATTTGAGGAATCAGTCGACACAGGTAACACTTAACACAAGCAAATAAAGTAATAGTTACCTATACAAAACAACTCTCCCACAACGATTGCCTATGAATCTCTACAGGAGAACCATGCTAGCAAGGCACCAATGGTGGTTTGATGCATACTATATACAGGGTGTATTAAAAATGGCGCATAATCTTCAGGTAGAGCGATTTTTTATTAATTCTGAGTGGAAAATCTTAATACTAACATGTTGAATTGTCTTCATTAGTCCTCATGAGCGGTAGATAAAAAACATGATTTTTTCAGGTAAAGTACCTTTTCTGTTTCAAATATGTAAAGTATCTTTAAGAAAAGTTGTTCAAAATATAATATTATGACCACATACAAAATTTAAAAGATATCGGCTGGATTTCATGAACCTTGTTACCACAAAAGTACCTACTTCATCTAATACACACGGTTTCATAAAATTTATCCAATCTTTCTTAAATTTTCCATGCTACCATAATTTTACATTTTCAACAACTTTGCTTGACGATACTTTAACATATTTGAAACAGAAAACGGACGTATCATAACAATGTCGGAATAAATATTGCAAACATAACAGTGCAAACGAAGTAAATTACGTGGAATTTTTGAAGCAAAACCAAGTTTTCTTCGAAGTTATCATTCCTTTACAACTGATAGAAAACTGTTGCCATCAATTTCCCCGATAAACATTGCGTTTTCGCCTTTTTTGGTGGTCGAGACCGTATATGCAACCACTGCATGGGCTCTTGTTAAGTCGGAAGGTCCCAGTGATGTACCCAGGTTTTATGCCCGTTATAATTATTGAAAAGAAATAGCTGTTTTGTTTTACAGCATTCAATTTTCCTAGCAAATTTCTTGCCTGACAATTTTTTGTTCTGGTGTGAGGAGCTTGGGAATCCATCTTGCTGACACTTTGCTCATCCTTAAATCTTCATTTACAATTTTCAAAAATGTTGTCTCTGATATCTGAACTTCCCTAGCGATAACCGTAACATTTATTCTTCGATCTGTCAGCACCAAACTTTCAATTTGCTTTATTGTTTCTTGTGTCCTTGCCTTAAGAGGTCTACAGGTCTTGGATCATTTTTAACAGATTCCTAATATATTAATAATTATAAGACTTTATGAATAAAAATTAAATGTGTCTGAACTCTACCTTTATACGTCGTTTCTGTATAGAAAATAACTTTAGCGAACTCACGATTCGATACTGTGGTGCTATATATTTTGCCCATCCTTTCAGCGAGATTTACGCTGCCTAGCGTAAATTCAACTCTTCTAAACTGCTTACAGCTGGTTAAATGGGCTGACTCGGTCCTGGTGTCACAATATTGACCTTGGCTGCTCAGCAAATGGTTTTAGATTGCAATAAGTTCGTCGAATGGTTTGAAACACTGTTTTAAATTTGCTTTTACGCGATTTTATAGCACTCCGCAGTGCGTGGTAATTAATAAGGCGGCGCTTTAAGTTAAGACTTTTACAACTAGGTGAGTATTTTACGCCCAATAACCGTCCAAACAATTAAATTCAAATGAGACAAGACTAGTATCGTCTCGCTAATAGTAATTTACGTTACAAGACCGGAATGTAGTGTTTTGCAGGTCGAGCCAAGTAGATTCCAGGGCGAACAGCAGGCTAGCCCTGGAAGCTTGGGGAGACCTGCAAAACACTTTCCGGTCGTGTATCGTACAATATTTTTTTACGATATCCGAGTCCATATACAAACTTGCGAATTCACTTTCGAAAACTCAAAAAAATTATGACATTAGTATCTATTATTTGACTTATCCAAACGATAACACACTTGATTCTATAGTAACGAAGGCATCAGGGACCAGCAAAAGCTTTTACCGGTCCTTAATGCCCGTTTTCCGCTCTTGACATGCAAAACGCTACTTTCTGGCGAAAAAATTCTCCAGAAACCGCATATTTTCTGGTTGGTCATAAAAAAAATAATTTTCGTCTCTTCATTATTATCAACAACCCTTAATTGTCATCATCGTAATAGTAAACAATTGGTTGTAAGTAACAGCTCTGTTTGATCTAATTAACAAAACTGCTGTCAACGTAATCTTTCAAATCTGCTATTTTTAGGTTATGACTGACTTTTTTTAATAAAACGCATCTTTCAAAACTTCATATTAGTTCAGATTGCTATCTGCCATCCTAACTCAGGTAAGTGATACTATTTCAATACATTATTTGCTATAATTTGTTAATATGGTGCTTTTTTAGACTGCAACTGTCACTGCTCAGACAACGGCTAAAATTTCGGCAGTGTGTTTTCAATAAACAATTTCGAAATTGAATGTAATTCAACACCCACAATTTCATTATTTCAATACAACACCTCTTGGTAAACAACTCTATTATCTTTAATATCCCAATAAGGCTTAATCGTTTAACTTTATGTTAATTTCATGACGTCAGCTCAACTTGTACGTAGGTAAATTTTTTAAATCATAATTATTAACACATGACTTATACAATTCTGTTTCAGATTCTCTTTTCTAATAAGAGGCCAACACATGATTATTACCAAATTACCAGGGTGTAAACTTTTTGCTATAATTAGCCCATTTATAATTTCATTGACAGCCGGGTGTGAAAGCGAGGATACGGAAGCTATGACCTTCCACCTTGCAGGCCAAGCTCCTTCATGGGGTGTTAGTGCCTCACCATTGTTATTGTTAATGCCTAAGCTGTTAGTTTTAAAACTTTATTTATGCGAAATCGTATTATAACATTATATTATAATTATGAAAATTTTTACATTTGTAATTACTTTTGTCGACCATCAAGGAAGGTAGGGGCAGTTTTTTAAAGTCTGTACAAAGCAGGGTTGGCATGTTTTAGAAAGAATCGCAGAATGAAATTTTCACAAAAATAATGGGAATAATATTTTTACAAACTGTTTTAATATTATGTAATTAACTATAACTTTTGTCAAAAGTGTTTTTAGGAAGTATAGGTTTTGAAAAAGTCACAAAATTAAAATTTTACAAGCAGTAAAAGAAAGTTTTGTGATGACCACATCTAATTTTCTAAACTCAACTCAAATAGATATACACAGGAAAACACCAAATAATTACCATAAATATATTGTAGCTAGGTACTAGTACAAAATTAAATCCTTTTAAATTAAATGAATTTTATATTAATGAAATAACAATTTCTTCTAGGGGATCGTGTTACCGTAACTTTTCGGGGAACGGCAACCCATCTAGTCGGTCTGGGTGGAAGGCGGATGCATCTGGCGTTGCACCAATGGTAGCAGGTATTTACGGAAGGCGTGTTCATCCAGCGATGTGCCAAGTATAGATTTTGGGGCCCCTGTAGAACGGATGTCCCCAAAGCGGGATCTGGCCATGCTGAGTGTTGTTTACATTTGCCGGGCCGTGAATTTGTGCACCAATTAAACAGATCTAACTGATACCTGGAGTGCTTAGGGTTGATGCTGCTTGTGATTGTGCCAGGGCGAACAACGTGCTGCTCTCAGAGTGTCGGCTCCGCGGAATAATTGTCTGAGCTACATTTGCTAATTTCAACGGACGGCGAATTTTACAGTTCAGCGAACCTACGGTGAATTCCCCGGTGCTCGGTCCCAAAGGCGGGCTGGATTTTCGGGTTTCTAATTAACGTTTTTTAATGTCCAAGCGTAACCTCCAGGTAAGTTTAACGAATGCTGTTACAGGTTTCGCCCGGCACTTTATGTTGAACGTGCAGTAGGTTTCCCATGGACACCTTGGTTAATACATTTTTAAAAAGAATACATTTTGAACAATCTGGCGGCGTCCGGTAGCAGGGTTCGGTTTTAAATACAGGAAATGAGTATTAGAGGGGTTACTAGAGAAGATGATAAGAGACAGGCTAATCTTATCACATGCTATCATCTAGGCCCGGTTGTGTCATCGATGCTAAGAGATCACATGTTAACATCGATGTCCGGTTAGGGTGGCGATGTCAGGAGACAGGAAAACCTTATAACTAAAGCTGATAATTATATGCACTCAGATATACGAAAATATGCGCATATATATGCCTACATTTTGTTGAGTATATGGACTCAAAGTTACAATATATGCACATAATATGCTGTATTTTTTTAAAGAAGTAGAAGTATTGTAAATAATAAAAATTTTAATTTTTTTTTGTATGAGTAGATATATTTATTTCTCTAATTTTTATTCAAAGACGTCATTAATTTTAACGTTTGAGTATATAAATATGGACTGCCAACGCCAACTTCACGTTGTAAGCCAACATAAAAAAGAGATTTTCCCTAACCCCGCCAGACTATTATTCACCCAACTCTAGAAGTTCTACTCTTGAAATGGATTCTATGTTGGCTGATTCCTTATACATTGTTTCTATGGGAGAAATGGGGGTTGCTGGCGGTATATATTTAATAGTCAAAGATTTTAGCAGGGATTTCCCCTGTCCTCTGCTTATTTCGATACGCTCACTGCACTCCAGCGGCAGAAAGTGAAAGTATATATCTCAGTTGCACACAAAAATTTTATTAATAAATTTAATGAAATAGTAAATTTTACAAAAATAATCTCAAAAAGTACATACATTACAAATTATTTTGCTAAATATAACCAAATATGCAAAATCCAGAAAGTATGCCCAAAAACATATAAATATGCAAAATATGCAAAATGAAACTTGGCTTAAACGATTTGTTTTCACATAATTGGTATACATATGCAAAAAGTTTCGCCGGCTTATCAATTATACAAAATATGCATTTGCCATATAATATCAGCTTTACTTATAACATGCTAACATCAGAAGATGATATAAAAAAGAGGAGCCCCAAGGACTCAAGTCTCTTTAAATGGTCGAGAAACCTGCTTTTATATCTTTTGCGCAGTGTTATCAAAGTAGCCACTTCAGACACCCTTAGGTGGGAGACGGAGCGGGGGTTGACTCTTTGTATCGCTGCGCATAGCGGGCACAAATTCGCTATCACTAGTTCCAGTGCTGAATACATGCAACGTTTGATAGCGCCTAAATTAGCGATGCAAAAATTAAATACATTGTTTAATGTTCATTTTATAAATTTCTGCAAATGCTAGCGTTACATACTGGCAAATCATTGAATGAGGTGACCCATTGTAGGAAGTTGCTCAGAATCAATTAACAGTGGAAACCTCTTACTGTATAGACTTTTAAGTATACATATAACCCCATTTACATAATTTACATGTTTAAAAAATGCTTATTTGCATATTTACAGGTAAATTACAAATTACCCAAGTATCTACCTTTTACCTATAAATACAAATTAATATTCATTCAGATTTTTACATAGAATAGATACTTAAATACAAAAAACAGTGAATTTATCTAAAACCCCAAAAATACCCGAAAAAACCCAGTGGGCAGATAATTTCTGAAAAAATCAGGTTTTTGTCAACATTAGTAGATACACATGCGTAAAGCATCTTTAGTCACTCGCGGGGCTAAAAAGTAGCTTTACGCACCTGTATCGTAAATTACTATATGGACCCCTGAACTTTTTTAAATTTCAATTTTCCTGTTTTTTTGGCATTACGAAGTAAAACTGAAAAAAATATAAAAAATATATACAATTAATTTTTTATTAAATCAATTCCACATCTATTCCTCTCTTCACTCCACTTCAAATTTACCACACTGGAAACTCTTTCTGGAAATGCTGATGAGGCAGGAATGCTTATAAAAAAATGAAACTATTTTAAATAAATTTCTTAGTCAAGTTTTTGAAAAATAAAATACCATTTTTCTACAGCCGTAAAAAAAACGTGACATTTATGCATCGCTATAGATACGCGAAGTTTAACTTTTGTTAACACGTCAAAAATAGTTATTTCCTATACAAGTGGGATAAGAACATCATTAATATACGTGTGTGTAAACACACAAGTATATTAATTATGCATTATCACTCATGTATTGTGCAAAATTTTATATACGACTGCCTAAAATTGAGAAAAGTGCATATTAAGAGAAATGTCAGATCTGTCATTTTCAAAAATATTTTAGTAGGCAAATGTCATTATGTTATTCATTTGACACTATTTCAGTTACGTAATGAAGTCATTACACAAATCAGTTGCGTAATGAAACCATTAAGTGGTGTAATGAGCTTCATTACCTAGCTGAAATAGTGTCAAATGAGTGACGTAATGCGTTACTTATCCCACTGGAGTAGATAATAGTAATTTTTGTATTAAGTGCGCGAAATGAGTGTTTTTTATGGGGCGTGAGAATGTCAATTTTCGCCGAGACCGTTAGGTCGAGGCAGAAAAGTCATTCAAACGCGCCTTAAAAACACGAATTTTGCCACGAAATACAAACAAGGTTTTTTCTACAGCCGTCAAAAAAAGAATAAAAGATTCTCTGCAACAAAATCATACGTATATAGCAAATAAGTAGAGTAATATTATTATGTACGTAACGTTTTATGTGTTGTAACTAAGGAAATGGTGTGCCAAAACCGTTTTTTCACTGCTATCCGTGAAGAATTAGTATATTATGTATCAAGTTTTATAAATTTCATTTTAGTCACAAGTTTTATTAATCACGAGCGAAGCGCAGCGGAGCGAGTGTTTAATAAAATGAGTGACTAATAAGTTTATAAAACGTGTTGCATACTATACTTTTTCTACGTCCACAAATTTAGAGAATATAACATATTATTTCATTAAAATTTTGACATTTATTATATTAGGTTAAATTATGCTTGACAAACGTCAAAGTGACGGTTGAAAACTAACTTGATTTTAGTTTTGGCTGTGGCTAATAAAGCAAATACTATTTGAACCTAACTTCACCCCATGACTAAAACATCGTTGCCAACTTCAGCTCATGACTAAGAGGCTCTTTAGTCATAGGTTATAAAGGCATGATTAAAAGGTCACTTAGCGACGTAAATGTTAGTATGTTAAATGGCATTTTAGTTACAGGAGTAGAAAATAGTAATTTATTATACAAGACGATAAAGTTAAATTTTATCCACGAGTGAATCGTTTAACGTCGAGACGAAGTCGAGACGTTAATGATTCAAGAGTGGATAGAAATAACTTTATCGTCGTGTATAATACAATATTTTTTTCTATAGCAAGAACTTTAACAATTTCAAAAGAAAATAATGACAGTCAATCACATTTCAAAATGTCAGTAGCTAGATTGGGTTGCTACGATAATACGAAGCTGTCATATTTAATTTAAACAAAAATTAGAAAATTAAATTACTTTATCTATCCTTGATGTTAAAGTGCTACTTTATCTACCCTTGCTGTTAAAGTAAAACTTGACCTTTTGTTTTGAGTTGATAAAAGCACACTTTAACATGTGCTATAGAAAAAATATTATTTCTTGCAAATTGAGACTTTCAGTTATTTGAACCAAATCATTAAATGCTGGACACTTATTTTCTTCTAACGATAAACAGAATATCAGAAAGAACCAATCATCATTATCAAACTTAAACTCTTTCGGATAATTTTTGACTTTTTAGTACTTTAGGACAAGTTTCATAACCAGAAAATACATGCTCTCTTTTCAGTTAATTGATTTTTAACCATTGTCAACCCTAAACAATAAAAGGTTTGGCATTTCCAAATGTTTTACTCTTTAGAAACGTAGAAATAAAAGGAATAATACATTTAAGCGTTAATTGGAACATGTTTTTATTTTGAATATTAGTTTTTTAAGGTATGTACTGATAAATGGTTTGGTTTTAAAGGACATTTACAGTTCTTTGACACCTTATTGAAGGACAAAGGACTTTATTTTGAAATAAAGGACTGTCCTTTGAAATAAAGGACGGTTGGCAACCCTACTGCTGATTGTTGCAATTGGCCACTGTACACGCGATGAGCCCAAAGCAGTGAATGTATATGTGACATGTGCAATCAGTGAACCCGCTCCAATAGCCGTTTAAAATTTAAGTTAGTTTGTCGCCACTGCTGTATTACTCGTACATTCAATCTTAAAAATGCAAAAAAAAAATAATTAGAATAAGGCTAAAGGCTAATAATTCTAATGCTGTAGTTGATATAGGTGGAAATTACAAAACAAACGTCGTTACAATCTGACAGACATATAACATTCCCTTTGCAAATTGAACAAGGCAATGTTTGTAATGTATCGACCAGATTAGGCGCAATTCGCATTATTATAATTAGCATTATTTAGGCTAAAATCGTTAATATTACATTTTTTTTATATTTTGCTCACTTGTTTATTTGTTTTTTTATTAGTACGAAAGAAATTATTTATTTTTTAGTGCAATTTGGGCGCCCCTAGCCGCTTGCGCCTTTAAGCTGGGGCCTACTCGGCCTATACCTAATTACGGCCCTACCTAGACCGTATCTCCTTTCACTCTTTTCTAAGTTAAAAAATAAGAGTTACAAAAACTTAAATTTAAAAAAAATAGTGATGAACTTGCAACAAAATTACTGCTACGTAAATCAAGCTTGCAAAACTACGCTTATGCGCGATTTAACAGTTTCTCTTTCTCCTATAGGTAGTTTCTGAACTCGAAGCACAATAAACTAACTGTATTTAAATAAATCATGTAGCATCGTACAGTCGACCTTGTGTAAAAGTTCGTTTTATAAATGAATAACGCTACTGTTGCACCACAGCACATCCAGTATTAATAAGTAAGCTCTTTACATTTAAGTTTTAGGAACACAACACATGATTCAACACACTAGCGATAACCCACCAACCAGGCTGACCACTGACGTCACAAGTCGCAACAGTGACGTCACGATGTTAAACGCTGAGTGATTCATGAAATTGGCTTTGTATTCGCCGCCGAAACCAAGGTCGGGACAAATGGAAATCAATCCTACGCAACACGATTTTCTGATTATGTTCCAGGACGCGAAGGCAAAAGACATCGTATACCTGCAGGAAATTCTGCAGAAGAGTGAACGTGCGCCTTTATTTCGGGAAATAATCTAATTTTGGAATAATAAAAATAGGTTAGGAAACACGTCATGTCAAGATTGTACTTGCTCGTGGCGCTCGTCGCTGCCATTGAAACATTCCCACCGGTTCCGTAAAGACACATTGGAGAAAAACATTTGTAAAGGTTGCTACCTATTGTTCCACACTGGAGAAAAACTTGTTACAAATTATGTTACTAGTCTTGGTAATAGCAATTAAACGATTGTTGCTATCATGCTATCGCAATGTTGTATGTTTTGTCTCTTTAACTACAATTCTTTAAATGTTACACAACTCGGTGACATTACAAGCCGACCAATAGTAACAATTCCTCAAGGCTGAAACGAGTCCCTCCGGAATTCCGATCTTAGCATGGGCCGTTGTTCGTGTTCTCCATCTGCTCGGGGGGACGTCAGTTCAAGCCAAAGGAGTAACAAACGTGAAAGTTTTAAGCGGCAGCGTGCAAATTCGGCTTTTAGACAGTGAAATGAGTTCACTTGTGAGCAGTGCGTGAGTTGTAGTGTACAGCCGTGTTGTAAAAACTAAAAATCGAGTGGCCTTAGTGTACACAACGGTAAGTCGAATTATCGGCAATTTCGCATGCCGCGGCCGTGTTTTGTTTTTGATCCGGATTATCGCTAGCGGCCTGCAGGAAATGCAGCTGTCATGTGATTTTGTACATGTGCGTGGTTTATTCGGCGAGTGCTGATAAGATTACTAGTTGAATTGGTTGTTTGCAATAGATTTTGGGGGCACACGCCTACTCCAATTGTTTTGGCCAGCATTTGTAGGTCAAGGCAGGTTAACACGCTAATTTGTTGCCTTGCATTATGCAATAGCGAATTATCTTCTGGACACAACCTCGAACAAAATGGAAATTTAAAACTATAGCGTGATCTGGAAATAACAATGCATCATTGGAATGGTTAATCGCACAGTCATAAAGGTAATCATGGCGGTGGTTTCGCGGAATTGCTGCTGATTTAATGGTGAATTCATAATCGCCATTAAGCCGTCGAGCAGTTGGCAAAAAATTGATCAGGGCGCAGTATTGATTGAAGAAAACAAAGGGGTGCCTTTGTTGCTGTCTGGGCCTTGAAATACCGTCCTATAAAAATTGAAAACAAAAGCAGGCTGAATCAGCTGACTTGAGGAAGTGTATTTTTTTGAAAATGTAGCCAGAATGTCTTGGCAGCATTTTCCTGCAGGTTGCGAGTAAACAACACTTGTTTCTTAGGAAGAATAGTTCTGATAATTTTAATTTTGTCGCAAAAATTGGCGAATTAGAATTCATAGTAAAACTGTACAGGGTGTTTGCTCAAATTTTGACAGCTTCTAGCGACTTTGTTATTCCAGATAGAACAAAATTGTTCAGATAAAAATTGTAGGGTATCATCCAAACCTTACGAATTTGCTTCTTAAAGAAGCAATTGAGCATCACGGGTGAACTTTTTGACGTATTGTATATTTTTTTTAATGAAACACCTTATATATTATGTGTTTACTGGATAGCGCTTAAAATTCTCTTTTCAAAAATATATAAGTTGCCTAAATAATCAACAATTTTAATACCAAAAACAATTTTAAAAACGAATTGACAACTAAATGCTCCATGCCGCATGCCGCCAGTAATGTCATTTGATAACTTTGTTTTTCTATGGTTACTGTGATTTATTTCATATATAGTAAATTAGTAATATTTTGAATCTTTAATAGCGGATATTTCAACAATGGATGGAGAATTATAGGCAACTTATATATTTCTGGAAAGAGAATTTTAAGCGCTATCCAATAAACACATAATGGGTGTTCCATTAAATAAAAGTATACAATAAGTCAAAAAGTTCATCCGTGATGCTCAATTGTTTCTTTAAGTAGCAAATTCGGACGGTTTGGATTGTACCCTACAATTTTTATCTGAACAATTTTTTTCTATCTGGAATAACAAAGTCGCTAGAAGCTGTCAACATTTGAGCAAACACCCAGCACAGTAATGTTTGAAAAGTTGCAAAAATTGACAATAACAACCAAAAGTTTTATGTCAATATTTTTTCTTGCATTGATTTTTACTCCTATCTGCTATGCAGATAAATGTTTGAAAAACACGAAAAGTGTTTTGTTTGGTATACCGGGTGACAATGAGACCAGGGCCATGCCTCGATCTATGTTACTTATGCATGAATTTAGATGACATTTGATACAAGGATACTAGACATAATTTCAGATTGACATACAGATATAATAAAAATGGCCGACTTCCGGTTTCACCGGAAATAACACTAACTTTGATTTTTTAAATGGATCACTCTACATATTTTATGTTTTTTGCAATCTACGACTCAAATTACGTACAACAGTGTTGCCGAATTTGTTTAGGTATTACACAGAAATATTCGGAAATATTTAAAAAAATGAATTAATTATTCAATTTTAGATAAACATAAAGTAGTGCATGATTCATATCGTTAGATTGGTAATTACATTTGCTGTTTAATGGCAAGATGGCCCTTAGTAGTACCATTTAAAAAAGTGACTTTCTTAAAAAACGCGATTAGAATGTTTTGTTCTTTTATTAAGGGCTTATTATTGACTTCATTGATAAAATAGCTATTATTATTAGTTGCTAGAGTCAATTAGGACATATTTTTTCAATTTGGCGAGACTAGTATATGTGATTTGACGTGTAGATCCCGAAAAAACTAAAATATACAGGGTGATTCATTTAAAAAATCAAAGTTGGTATTATTTCCGGTGAAACCGGAAGTTGACCATTTTGACTAGGTATATCTGTCGGTCAATCAGAAATTATCTTTAGTATCTTCATATAAAATTTTATCCAAACCGATTCATGAATAACGAAGATATAAGCATGGCCTTTGTCTCATTGTCATCCGGTATACTATTACTGTTACAAACTTTAAACGATTTGTTCTGAAAAAAAATTAATGAACTGATTTTTTATAGCAAATTATATATACTGATCACATATTTGAAATGCTATCAGTAGAGAACTTGCCGAAAAATGTCTGTTAACCCCTTCTCCCTCATCCAATGTTTCTACCATAAACAATTAATACTTCAGCCATTTTTACCTGCTGCAAATATTTCATATTCTACTACTACCTTTTGGTTGTTTTATTTGTTGGAAAAGCTTCCACTAGTGTTGTTAGAAGCGTATAACTATGAAAAAGACAATAGATGTTGGCGACGATAACATATAATGCTACTAATCGTTATTGAAGCTTGGCCTCTTTTATGAAAATAGTTCTGGTTCCAGTTTTTGAAAAACAATGAAAACAGACATTGTTGGTCATTCTACATCAAACTCAAAGCAACACTGATTTAACCTCGCCATCTCATATTTTGATCAAATTGGCACAGAGTTAGCCTTCATATAAGCTAAGAGGGATATGAAATTTGATTAAAATATATCTAAGTACCCGTTTTGAAAATACAACTATGTAAAGTTTCTAAAAAAAAAACCAAAAATCGCATGACCAACAAATTTTAAAATTGTCACAGCAGCTTTTCTAATTAAGCTAGAGAGGTGGGAGAAGTGTCATGTTTAAGCATTTTTTATGGCCTTTCTTATGACATACAACATAATAGGGGTTTTGACGAAATTTTTTTTTCACATTTTAAAGTGAAAATTTTAATTTTGAATTTGGTGTAGTCTTCAAATATTTTCAAAAATTCTAGAAAATAGTTTATCATCATTCATCATTATATCTATAAGCACTTTTACCTTTCGCTGTCGAGGACCATTCCTACCTCGCGGGAAGGGCAACGGAGGCAATGGGCCGCACGCGACTTACATTACGCTCCCTTGCATCCTAACATACAACACACTCAACAATCCTAAACTTACCTTACATCAACTTAACTAATTAGTTCTACTAATGTTAAATGATTTACAAAGTAGGTTTAAAAGTGGGATGATAATGGGTTCATAGTTAAAATAATTGAAAACAAAATTAGTTTCTTTTTAAAAACTCTAGACTATGGAAATTCCATTGAAAGGGGGCCAATAAATAGGTACTGTCTCATCCGGAATATTATACATACTGGTTGCCTAACATATTTAGGGAACATAGAGCATACGTGTGTTAGACACTAGATAGTAATGGATATACAGGGTGTTAAAAAATGTTATCGGATATTTTACCCACTTATAGATCTCGTCAATACAAGCAAATATGTTCTAATAAACATGGGTCCGGAAACGCTTAATTTCCTAGATAAAGGGTGTTAAAAGTTTTTTTTAATTCAATTTTTAACTAAAAATGCAACTTTTTTGTCTACGAAGATTTTTTTGTATATCGCTTCGTTTAAAAAAAAATAAAGCCCATAGTTTTACACGTCTCAAAACCCCTTAGCTGATTTTAGTGAAACTTTGAAGGTTTATCGGTGCTATTAATAATCATGTTTTTAACTAACACCGTGTATTTTGGAAACGAAGCATTTCAAAACCCATGTTTATTATATAGGACATATTTGTTTGTATTGATGAGATCTATAAGTGGGTAAAATATCCTTGAAAATATCCTACAAATTTTTTTTACGCCCTATATATTTTACCAAGAGAAAACAAGATGGCACATGTACTATTGTACTTGTTGCCTAGCTACCAAAGTAATTATTGCATTTTCAATTTCGGTTACTCTTATGGCAAATAGTATTTCAACCGCGATTTCAACCTTTTCGACTCATGGAATTGCCATGTTTCGTACAATTGTAGGCAACCTGTATATTTTTAATTTAGGACTATCAGTGTTCTATTTTGAAAAACTTACTGATATTATTAATACTGAATGGGATGATGGTAAATGTCAAATTCAAGTTAGTAATTTTTATACTTTATTTTACGTTATTAAATGGAGCAAACGTTTGTTGAATTAAATTAAGATAATTGAAATTATAAAAATTTATCATAAGAAAAACAAAAACTCCGGAAAAATCATACCTCTCCCACTTCTCTAGCTTAATTAGACCAGCTGCTGTGTTAATTTAAAGACATGTCGGTCATGCGATTTTTGCGTTTTTTTAACGTAGTCATAGCGGTTGAGATATTTCAGTAACATTTTGATTTGTTTTTAGTCTATATGGAATCTACTTCTATTACAAGTTTGATCAAAATATGCGGCGGGTAGGTAACATTTTTAATAGTTGATTTGATACCCAAACCATAAAAAAAATAACAAAATCTTGTGCATCAAATAAGTTGTACCTATTGTAACGTTGACTACATAGGCCAAACCAAACACTGCACTTTCAGATCATACTTACTACAGTAGAAATGGTACATAATTCAAATTTTAACACTCCAAAAATATTACACACATAACCACATTTTAAAAATTACTCCTCTGAAAATGCATAGAAATAAAAAATCACCAAACTCAATCAGTTATAAAACAGATATCGATAAGCTAAATAATTCTGAAAGAGATATTTCGGCGGCCCTGACCCGCCAAGCCTCAGGCCATGTTCCTACGTGTGGAATGAAACCAATGAAGCGCCCTGATCTTTACCCTTTACCCAAGATCATATAACAGTTCTTTTGCAATTAAATAAACACAACAAATGAGATTTTATTAATGGTAATTTTTTTAGCTAATTGCATTTTAGCAAAACGATATCTTGCAGAATTATTAACTGTGGTTTAATTATGTAACTCCTAAAAAATGTTGGTCGCATAAAAAATAATTTTTAAAGTGAAATTACAGTTTAAAAAATACACCAGAATAATTACACCTAAGAGTTAATTCATCTAATTAATAAATGACAACATAACCTCAAAAAATACACATGTAAGTAATGCATGAGAAAATTTTTACATATTTCTTCACTTATCTAATTAAAACACTGTATAAGTGTATAATATATCACATTTCTATAATTAACAACCTATTTAACTTCACATATCTTCTTATTCCTCTTATTACAAGTATCTTCTTCCTCTTATTATAGGCCAGTTGCCTGTTTTTAACCACAATGTGGTTCTGTGAGCCTTCTTTACTCTCGTCGAAAGTCGAAAGTGAGGAAGAGTTCATTTCATTTATGTATAAAGATCCTTGTTATGGAAATGTTGTAGGCTAAACACTTTTTGTGCGTTGACTCGATTCGAGACACAGAAACTGTCACTTTTTCTGTTCGTTCTGAAAACGTCTGTGACACTGACAGTTTTCGACAAACCAAGCTTATTCAAAGCAACTAGATAGAGCGTTACTTGCTTTCGATTATTTTTGAAGTACTAAAATATGTATTATTCGATATTTTTCAGTCATTTAATTAAAACTTGTAGACAAAACCATGCGCATAAAAAATATTTGCTGACCTCGTGCTTTTGCAACCCTCCCTACGTTCGGGTTGCAAACGCCCCACTCCGTGCAGAAAATTCTTCTTTCTATGATTATTATTATACAAATAACTATTTTCTACTTGAGTGCGGAAAGTACTCGTGTTCTGCACTCCAATGTCAAATGCTAAAACCGAGGGGGGCGTGGCTTACAGTAGGAAACTGGTGTACACAGGGTTGGTATTGTCCAGGAATCCTAGGAATATTTGTAATCTTAAGGAATCTTTAGAATCCATGGAAAATTTCCAGAAACAGTTGGAATATTTGAGAATCCTTCAGGACTCTTCAGAATCCATAGAGATGCTAAGAATTTAGGGATATTAGATTATGTGGTATTTTCAGGAATTCTTTGGGAATTTTGAGAATACGAAAATAATTATTAATATTAAGATTATTTGACATTCTTCAGTAGATAACATGTTTTTTTCATCTTGTGTCATGCCACCGATTTTGACCGATAATCTATCTCTGGGTATGTGTATAAGGTGCCCGTCATAAATTTGGAGACATGGATTTTATTTTATTATCTATTTATCAGAAAATTTTATTCTTGATAAAAGTCCTTGCATCATCTCAAACTAAAAAAGCACCACACTTTAAATATCTCCTTTAGTGTACGGAGGAGCTCCGAAAATATGAAAATTTATTAGGAATAAAGTAACCTAATTTTTTTAAATCCACAAAAATGTTATTTAGGAAAGTTGCTTAGAACTAAAAGAAGGTGTAAAATATGCATTCACAGCCACTTACTCCGAAAAATAATTGTGGGTGGTTTTTGCCAATTTTTTCATACCACCCCTCGTATTACAGAAAACGAAATACTTCAAAGTTATTATCGTATACGATGATGAGAATGTACTGTCGAACTCGGGTTTCGCTCACTTAGCAACCAGAAAATTGTCTTAATCGAAGTTAGTGCTAAAAATATAATTTTTGTGTCCAATGTAAAAACAATCTCAAAATGGGAGGTGGCCATATAGGATGAAATTGTTGCAGTTTTCTTATTTATTATTGTGTAGGCATGATGTTTTTGATTTATAAATATTTGTTATAACATTTCAATTAAAAATTATAATTGCTCTGAATTGTTACTGATGTTCGGATCGTTTGTTATGAGTGTTTTTTAAAATATCCGTTTTTACTTTGTACATAAATCAAAATGGGATTGTTTAGCACTAATTTTGATTAACATAATTTTCTGGTTGCTAAGTGAGCGAAACTCAAGTTATACAGTACATCCTTATCGTATTTGATAAATTAACTTTGAAGTATCTCATTTTCTGTAATACAAAGGGTGGTAAGAAAAAATAGTAAAAACCAGTTAGTTGTTTTTCTGATTAGGTGGCTGTGACTCCATGTTTGACAAGATATTTTTATTTTGTTTTAAACTAAAGAGCAATATTTTGTTTATTTTTACGTGATATTTTAATTTTTTGTGAAGTGAAGAGTATTATTTATTTTTTAACATTTTTTACAAAACACAAATAATTGTTATTTCTGTATTTTAAGATTTATTTATAATAAAAATTAAATAAATAGAATATAATAAAATTTTGGTGTTTATTCGATGCACGATATGAATTGAACAATTGAACATTTTAAAAATTATTGATAATATACGTAATCATGCATGTGCTCATTTTCATGTGATACCTGCATTGTTGAAACGTTGTGTGTTTATTGATAATTTTAGGAAAATCGTGAACTCCTTGGTATTCTCCAGAATCCTCAAGAATCTTTAGTATTCTGCAGAAATCCTAAGAATCTTTAGTAATCTCCGGGAATACTTTAGAATCCAAAATATTCTTTGGGGATCTCAAGAATCTGTAGTATTCCTCAGGAATCTTAAGCATCTTTGGTATTCTTCGGTAATATTTCAGAATCCCAGGGAATATTTAGTATTCTTCAGAATCTTCAGAAATCCTAGTATTCTCAAGCCTATGTCACACCATCGGTTAGTTTGATAAACTAAACTGATCAGTCTATTTTAATGACATAAAATGACGTCACTGTTGTTGTTTGGTCAAACTTTTGCTAATTTTCGAAGCGTCTCTATTTTCTATCAGTCTGTTTGATGGAATCTGCTTTCTGATTGCCTGAAATTGGAATTTGACAAAAAGGCGCGAAATATAGAGAAACCTTAAGCTTTGTTGGTAAAATAAAACCTCGAATATTCAATAGGTACACGCTAATCGCTTTGTTTAACTTTAAGCTGTGTTCAACGTAGTAACCTCCTGTGCGTATATTTAATTAACAATAGTAATTAATTTCCTAACATGGCTAGTACTCCCGGGTCGACGCTATCATTTCGTTGTAATAACCAGTATTTTGACCATAACTTTTTTCTATTTCTTTTTTTTTGAATTTTTTGCCTTTATATAGCTAACCCTGCTAGTGATACGAATGCTATTGCTTTTTTTATTCATTTTTTAATTAAAAACATCTTTAAAAAAAACTACAGATGAATAAATGTAAACAACTTGACGTAACCTTAGCTGAATGACTGAACACACCTACAAAAATACCCATTGAAACTGTGTTTAATCAAACTCGACGTATAGTGTGACAACTAAACTTGAAAGTTCGTTCAAACTTTTTTCGTGACGTCATTAAAACATTCTTGGGATTCTTAACAGTAGGTATACACAATAGGTATTTGTGCAACAAGTGCTAAAAGTGAATGTTTATGCACGAGACATGAAAATTGTGAAACGAGTTTCATAACATGTCGAGGGCAATAATACTTTTAGCACGAGTTTGCACACAATATTTTTTCTACGGCCTTAAATTTACTGTTATTAATCCATAAATGTCGATTTAACAAAGGTTTGCATTTATGGCAGTTATAATTTATGTCATAGTAAAGAGATGGCCCTGACGGCGCAGGTGACTGCTTCTGCAGCCGGTAGCTGTCAAAGTTATTTATAAAAGGTAATTATAATAGTACACATTTTTACTTTATTCATTACATAATACTTTAATTATTTTTAAAAAACACTACCTCTAACGAAATAAGTAACTAGAATAACTTGCTAACCTCACTTCCAGTTTAAAATACTAAATTCAAAATCAGCTGTTTACTTTTAGCACATATGTGCTAAAAGTAAACAGTTTATTTCACTTTTAGCACGCTGATTTATAAAATGTCATGTTTAGTTCAACAAGCTAGTGCTAAAAGGCCTACGTTTAGTAGTGATCGTAGAAAAATACATTTTCAGTCAGTGAGCTACCTCTTAGCTAAAATTGACGATTGTCAAAGTGAAAAAACTGTTGTTTTTGCAGAATGCAAAACCGTCGTAGGTAAAATACTAAAATAGTATGTGACGTACGTGTGAAAATGCAATTTGAGAACTTATTTGAATGAAATATTCGTTACATCTTTCACATGCGTTTTCCAACGGCTTTTTTCCACACTCGTATTACAATAAATACTATTGTTTATACAGGGTCCGACAACAATGCGGGGGTGGAAGATATTCTATGAGAGATACATAAATATTGTGTGTATAAAAGTTGTAAGTACGAAAGTGGTGCACATCATTAAAATAGTTTTGATTATACAGGGTGGCTCAAAAAAGAGTGGCGAATCAAACTTACTTTTTTTATGGAATGCCCTATATTTGGATAGCTTAAACGTTTTGCATTGAAATACCTACTAATCATTTTGATATAAAGTTGTATGAGTCCAACGCCAATTGTTTTGGAGATATTAACGATTTTATGCAAAAAATGCTGAACTTCAGGCCGCTGCTGTAAGCAACAGAAAACAATTAATTGCATAAAGGAAAACGTTACTAAAAATGTTTTTCATGAACTACTTTTCGAGTATAAAATGGTTTATATGGGTTCTAATGCTACACTTACAGGGTGATCAACATTTGCAAAATTAATAATTTCGTTTTTTTTTCAAATGGAACACCCTGTAATTATTGTATTTTGAAAAGCGCTTTTATTTTAATAAGCTTTCATTTGATACGTTACTTCATACCTGTAAATGCAACTGTTTTTGAGATATACCTGTTTGAACATAAAGGTTAGTGTGGTAGCCGGGGGCGTACGATTTTTAAAATCCTTCTAGAATCCGCCGGGATTCGAACCCGAGCCCGCTGCCTGAGAGGTGAGCATTTGCTCGCTGGACTATGCGCTCACTGCCGGACAATCAAAAATTTTAAAAATATATGCAAAGGATTTTTTATGGTTCCTTGTTTAAAATTTGTAATATGTATTTATATTTAGACCCCCTGCCGGCCCCTCAGTGCTCGTTAATTTTTTTAATTTATTATTCTGGAAGTGAAATAGCTCTTCGCTTATTTCTCACAATAATTATTACACAAAATAACCCAGAACTCACTACTATAAGATGGCCGCCATTGAGTTTTACCTTTGCCCACCCGCAACCAATTGAGTAACAATTTACATATTTATATTTGGACTAGATCCATTTTAAATTACCAATTTAGTCAAGATTCAGGGGGCTATGACCTCTTGCTTTTATTTTATCATTTGTGCTTTAGTTCTAACGCAACAATACCCGTCATTAGATCATATATCCCATCTGAATTTATAATTCAGTAACTGAAAATTTATTTATAGAAAACTTCAGAGCGTTTCGAATGCGGGATACATAGACAAATCTGCAGGTTTAAATGATTAATAATTCAACGACACAGGAGTCCTACCGAAATATTCAATTCTGGGTAACTTCTATTTATTTAGTTTTCATTTCACGTATTGGAAATAGAGATTCTTAATGAGTCACCTTATTTAATGCTTTATTTTTGTCGTCGTAATTGTCGAGTAATGACAGAAATAAGTTTTAAACGGAAACCGTAGTTTGCCAGACGTAGTTTTTATAAATAAAGAAGTCATAAAAGTTGTGATACAATCAAAGCTATGTGATCTAGGCAAAACAATAACTTCGACGTTTATTTGTATACCATCTGTGTGTTTTTAAGGCATAATAAAATTTATATAAATCGTCTGCGATTTAAACTAAATATATTTTATTTGAAAACTAAGATTTTTTAATCCTCGTTAAACTTTTTTTCTGAATTTGATTTCTACTATTTATTCCCCCACAAAAATGATATGTTTTATTGCAGCCTATCTAACAAGCTGTTGATACTTAGCAACCAAGATAGTTACAATAATATCATAACCATACTTACCGAAATAGTTATTTATGTACCAAGGGTGTAAGACGGTCATAAACGCTAGTTGCGTGCGAGGTGCATACAATATTGTATGTGCAGACCGAAATATTCACAATTATAATACAATCAGATTTATAATTTTTACCAATTTTGGTAATCTACGATGCCATTGCTTGTCAAACGGACAAATAAGACCCTGGGTGGGCCGTAAAGTACTTTATGGCCCTTAGGCTGTAAAGGGACACATTACGCCCTCAAATATAGGGTATAACGCGACCAATTCCGCCCGGCCATACATGAACATAAATTTATATCGATTTCTTAAGGTGATGGTGATCGTTCAATACATAGTATTTTAGAAACGTAGCAAAAGCATCGTGTGACAGCTGAGGCATATACAATGGCGTCGGTAGAGTTTTCTTCAGGGGGTTGCAGCTAAGTGATACGTAGTAGGAATTTGGTCGAGGCTATTTTACGTAGATTCAAGGCAACTGCCAGTTTCTTCTCGAGTTTCTTCGTACTTCGTACAAACTATAACACAAATTCTGTTATTAAGGTTAAAAGGATATTGAAATTACCAGGGGGCCGTAGTGCATAAGTGTGCTAGACTGTAATGGGTATATTTTACCAAGAGAAAACAAGATGGCATGTTGTACATGTTGCCGAGCTACCAAATAAATTATTGCATTTTGTATGTTATGGCAAATAGTATTTTGGACACTTTCCAACTCATGGAATTGCCACGTTCTGTACAATTTTAAGCAACCTGTATGTAAATAGATGAAACAGCTAAATTGCACCGAATTAACATTTTTTCATTATTTATAATAATTGTTAGTGTAGGGTAGCGGTGATGAATGGCCTGAAAACGTATTTCGTGCAAGAGAAGGCCATAAACTAAATTGCAATTGTACAGTGCGTGACTAAACGAGCTAGTAAAAGTGAAATTCGCGATGTGACAGTTCTAGTGAAAGAGTTAATTGTACGCTTCAGTAAGAAAGATCTGCAATGTCAAATGTAATTTGTGTCGTCGAGTTGAACAATCTAAACTAACTTGTCTAAACGTCCAATTTAGTGGTTTGGAACTATTATGTTGCTCATTACTGTGGAATTAAGTTCAGTAAAATACAACCGTTTGTGGAAAACAATACATTCCTTTTATTACTTTAGAACACACGAACAAAATGCAACATATACAAATTCGTTAATATTAATTTAAAATACAAATACGAATTTTGAGTAGCCTGGTTTTCGATACTGAATTATTTATTAATAACAGACCTTGGTAGCTGACCTTGGTCCTCGACTTTTTCCAAAATGGTACATGCCGGAATATGCAGAAGGCGTGATATTAAGTCAAGTGATATTACGCGAAGTGATTTTACGTGAAGTGATATCAAAAACTAAGCTACTTGCGCTTATATAGGGAGCACCTGAATGGAAGGGATATTCCCTATTCTTTTGAGTACAATAGGATTGTCCAGCTAAGCTCCCGTTTCTCTATTGTAGCACAAGAGATTGAAATGACTTCGGCCGAAAAGGACTTTCCCTTTTCGAGCGCTTACGACTGTATTGTCCACCCAGGTTAACTTTCTCTTTTCGCCTGGTCTATTGTTAGTTAGGGCAAAAGGGTATTTACGCAAATCTTCTCTTTTGTTGGCCGATATCGCGGCTGTGCTAGAAATTGCATCGTGACGTTAAGACAAGTTAATTTTGATTGTTCAACTCGACTACACAAATCACATTTGACATTAAAGATCTTTCTTACTGCACGCATATAATTAACTCTTTCACTAGAACTGTCACATCGCGAATTTCACTTTTAATAGCTCGTTTAGTCACGCACTGTACAATTACATTTTAGTTTATGGCCTTCTCTTGCACGAAAGACGTTTTCAGGCCATTCATCACCGCTACGCTACATCAGGAATGAAGTGTGTGTATGTATATGTAACACATTACTTTTATTTTAAAGAAATTACCTATGCGGGGTTCTACCCAATTCCAAGCAAGCCATATTCCAAAATACCTTATCACATTCGAGAACTCCTGCGTTGAATTTGTTTTACTTTCGAACACATTGTCAAGAGGTCGCTGCAATGCTGTCATTGTTGATTAACAAGGTTTCAGCGTGAAAGAATGAGCATTATACAAATATTAAATTCGAGGTAACTCATATTTATCCATTTTAATAGGTATCACATTGCAAAGTATTTCACAGAAAAACCATTTTTTCTTCAATTATTTTTGCGACATTTTTAGGTTGACCAGTTTTTAATTTCTATTAGATAGTAGTTCTGATAATTTACACTGTCTTTAGTAGCATTATTTTAAAACCTTTGGATGGCAATTAGTGATACTGGACAATAAAAAGTCTCAAGGTTTTATTCAACTTTTTTGCATTTACTCAAAAGTTGGCTTGCTTTAAAGGTGTGAAAGATAAGGAAGGAGCTTCACTGATAACAGGTAGGTCTGATTGCGGAGTTATTTATGCAGTGGAATATACTATTTTTTATAAAAAAAAAAGTATGCACGAAAAATTAAAGTAAAATTAAAATACGATCGGTTGAAACAGCTTTAGCGCCGATTTCTATGTCAAATTTAAAAGAACAGTTAAATTGTGTAATTTCAATGTTGATCTATCAACATTTTTGTATGTATAATTGGTAAGGTTGTTTCTCACCGAAGCGTAGCTCGGGTGATTCACTAGTATTTTTAGAAATTACTTGCCCTTTATTGCCAGCTAGCTCAGTTTGCAATGACTGCACTGAGTTACCCCTTTCCTTATTCCAGCTCGTGATTAAGGAAAATCAATGGTACAAGACACCACCGGCTGACCCGGACCTGTGCTTATAACAACGAAAATCATATACCCCAAACTTCTACTCAAATCAACACGCAAAGGTAAAACTCCCGAAACTTCGTGTGATAAAACACCCAAGACAATGGAAATATTCCGATAAAACATGATAAAAATGACATCATTTAGAGAACAGCATAAAGGTAGCTATTTCTATACGCATTTATATGTTAAAAATAAACCATCTCCAAAGTAATTGTTTGCCATGCATTAATCATACAGTCAAACTGCATGCGAAGCGTGTTTCTACATTAAACAAAGTTAATATCTACCGCGCTCAGGTGTCTGGTACTGGAATACGCGAAAATCAAACAGTTCACTGCCAACTTTATATGCATCTGAATTCGCATAAATCCGATTTTTGCGCTATTAATTGCAGCGTAAAACAACCATCTTTAGCTCAGTGAGGTCGCTAGGCGCCTGGATCTAAATCCGCGGCCTTTTCTTGCGATTATTTCTTTCTGACAGCTCAGAATCTTCGCTACGACCCCGAGATGCTATTTTAACTCCTCCCTAACTCTAACGTAGCAATTTCTTCAGTGACTTACGAATTAACTCTTGAATTAACAACAACATTGGCAGGAACTGCTCGCTCCCGTCCACCGAAATTACTGCACACCGAGTGTCACCTGTTCTGAGCAACGCACGGTAATCAATGTCTAGTTTCGCACTAAAAATCTTCACTTCCGATGCCGCACTAAAACATGGCACAAAAGAAAGTGCTTGATTTTAACGGAAGTATGCGCTCATGGACTCCAGTTCAAACGAAATAGTCTGGTTACACCTAAATATTACAGTAAACAAAAGCACAAATTTGCTGTATTTTGAAAGGTCATTGATTGTTGTTAATGCGCTCAGGTGAAACTAGGTCTAGTCCCGTTTTAATACGACATTTTTAGTCGATGGATTAACGAATTTATTCCAGAGGTGCATAAGAAGTATTTCTCTCAACTACACACCTAAATTTCTTGATTTTCAATTCCAGATAAGTTAATAATTATCTAATATCTTAGTTAACTGATCTGTTGTCAGGGAAATAAGTTTGTTTGTGCTACAGCAGGCTGTGAGTGCCACTTTATTCCCTGGAGGAATAAAGAAGTCCATTATGTATCAAAAGTTAGGTACATAAACGTACTTTTATTCCCGGTTGGGTGAAAAAAATACATACATGAATTAAAATACGTACCCGTAGTGGGATTCAAACTCAGTTTCAAGAATTCAAAGCCGTATAGAAAAATCGCAGATTCTGATGCTGCATTTGTCAGAGGGCCGTCATTGTCGATTAATAATGTTTCAACTTTAGAAGAGGAAGATCTATATAGCAAATGTCAATTTCAGCGAAGAAAAAGGGTAACAATTGAATGTAACGAGAGAATTACGTATGATGTACTGATATGGAAATTGCTAATGATCCATTATGCACGTGTATTACATTTGTCATAGCGTTCAGTAATTGATGCACATTATTGATGTATGAGTCCGTCCGCATCTGGAATTTTACTGTAGTCAAGTCATGATTAGGCAAATGTATTTAGAACAAAAACTTTTGCAAGATTTTTTAAAATATCCGGTACTATCAATCACGAAGTACATACGTATAGTAATATTACTCTTGTTTAAAAATATATCCTAAGCAAATACCTTAGACGTAGGTGACTCTACTCATGAAAATGTAGAAATAGCAGTAGTATTTATTGAGAGCAAAAACCCCACTCGAAAAGAAATTGTTGTAAGGTTCTCCATTTTAGTCCCTACTATTTTTAATGCTTCCTAAAATATTTAAAATATTTATACAGAGGAGGTTGTTTTAAATAACTGTATACAACCATGGCCAACTTGACTTCAGATTCGGTTTAACCCAATTAAATTAAATAAAAACCATTTTAAATGAATTTTTTAATACTCGCAGATCGTATCATATCACCTTAACCTTAAATATTGATCCTAAGGAAGGTTATAATTTGAGCATTGTAAGCGATTATGAGGTTCAACAAGCGACTAAATCGGAGCGAGTGTTGCTACTGACTGGTACAACAAAGTACAAAAACGTTCTTAAATTCCATCATACTCGTTTGTGGTATACATAACAATAATTACCTCAATATGCTGGGAAGTTGTTTAAATTTGTTTTAATGTAGTATCATATGAAGAAGGCGTATTGTAAATATTTGCAGTAGTAGCTTGGACGTTCGCCAATGTTTCTTTAGAAACATAATTTCGTAAACTGTACGATTCATCCCAAAATAAACTTCTCGGAGTCAAAGCTTTAATTAATAACAACTGACTCAGAACGAGATTGAAAAACAGTTCTAGATATCAAAGTGTTCGAATAGTTCGAAGAAGCGTGATTTTCAATTTTACAACAGTAAAGCCTCGCACTTTCAGTTGTTTAAATTTAATAGAGTGTAACAATACGGGACCGATTCTAATGTATCTGCATTGTTATGTATGACTCCGTGATTAACTACCATGAATATGTATTTTGATGTATGAAATTCGGAATCGAGTAACTCAAGGTTCGAAGCGAAAAGCAGAATGATAGCAAATTCAATTTTGCCACTTTTGCCACTGGCTATACCTTGAGGGCTGGACTGGATAAGTTTGCATTGCAGTGAAGGTAAGGTGACCAGTATTGATTTTAATGCTGTATATATATTTTTCCGTTCAAGAGTCGAGTGTCCCCGGTGCCCTGTAGCTGAAAAATGTAGAATACGAGGTGTGCACATTAATTAATGAGTCTGATTTTTTCTATTCGAATAGAATTACAATTCAATATTCTCTCCCTCAAAATAACTTCCTTGGTAAGCCACACAGCGCCGGAGACGGTTCTTCCGATCCTAATAGCAGTGCTGGAACTCGGTACTGGAATAGCCTTCAGCTAGTCGGTTACAGCCGTTTGAATGTTTTCAAGTGTCCCAAAAGTCACAAGGACTCAAGTCAGGCGAGTAAGGAGGCTGAGGAGCCACAGGAATGGTTTTACTGGCCAAAAACTATTTTATTGAAATTGCTGTGTGACAAGGCGCATCCCCAATCCCCCCATCAAAACCTGATGAACGGTGGTGTGAGTCAAATTCAACTCTTCCCCGATCATGCTGACTGTCAACCGACGATCGGTTCTTGAAGATGAAGGCCTTCCGCTGCGTGGTTCTTCTTCAATCGATTATCTTCCTTCTGAAAATGCCTTAAACTACCGAAAAACCTGCACCCTTGACAAGACACTGTATCCGTAGGCCTGCTGAAGTTTTGCAAAAGTTTCTGTTGCACTGTCCCGAAGTCTGAAGCAAAACCTGATAGCACACGGTTGCTCGAAATTGATGTTACTCATTTTAGAAAGTATGTACTAGGAAAAACTGTTTCACGAAAAAAATCGCTACAGACAATCAAATGACTCGAGCGAATTCAAACTCGTACGAAGGCGTATCACATGTTCACCTACCGCCCCTGCAAGTCCCGCGTCTCCAGTGTTGCCAGATCGAACAATACGTTACCAGTCTCAGCACTTAATTTACATACCTCGTATGCTAATTTACAGTTAAAAATATGACAGAGTTGTCATAGATAACATAGAGATAAGCCGAATATCATTAGTTTACATTCTGTACAAGCTATTAGGTAGTAGCTATCGTTTAACTTTCCTAATACATACATATTGTCTTTGCTCACTAAAGGGTACTGGAAATAGAAACTAGAAGCAATTGAAATTAATTTGAAAATTAAAATTCTTTAATAACATTATAAGGATACGAGCAAACCTCGGAGACTATTTGTAGTGTAATATTGGTTCGACACACGTTGTTGGAGTTTCGGGTTGAGTATCAAAAACCGTTCTACTTTGCTAATAAGGAAGAGTTCGCAGAGTTACACACTCACACTAATAATTTAAAAAAATAACTGAACTAGCTAGGTCACTTAGCCTAAAGGAAAACGCACAAAGGACAGTAAAAAAGGGCCACTCACGAAAGGGCGAAAGGTCGCACACCGCACTCACAAGAATCCTAAAACGTACTGGGCTGGCTCTTCACACCATGTTGCGTACATCCGCTAATTGCGTCATGAGCAGAACCCCAAGTAGTACTTAGGTCCAAAACCAGTAGACGGCGCTACAGTATACGGGGCGATTCATAAGTATGGTCACTAAATTTAAGGGTAGTTAGAGGACATCAAACGGAACAACTTTTTATAATAATACATACGTCAAAAATTAATAACAATACCACAAAAAGTTTAAACATTTAAGTGCTTAAACCGATTGACGGTCACGGAAATGAATTTCTATAAACAGTATATCCTTATACGATAACTCTTGGAAAACAGATTCTTGCCATACATATCTGTTTTTAACAATTCTTCTACAAATTAGGGACGGTTTTAATATTAACTTCCATGGAGGACTCATGGTTTATACTTGTGTCACCACTATTCATCATTTTATGTTTTTGGGCTACCATCATCATGAAAAGTTGCCATCTTTACCAGCCTGAATTAGTATAATCGACGTGCAGATCCTGCTTTTAATATTTAGCTTCCTCTGCAAATTAGGAACGGGTTTCGATATTAACGTATATGGGGGACTCATGGTTGATGGTTGTGTCACTACTATTTATCATATTGTTTCTTTCGGCTACCATCGTAATGAAAAACTGCCTGAACCCACGGAGTCTATGTGTGGATCCCGGTTTACACATTTAGTTTCCTCTACAAATTAGATACAGGCCTTAATATTAACTTATATGGAAAATTCATGGTATATACTAGTGTCACCACTGTTTTATCATATTTTTTTGGGATTACCATCATCATGAAAAAACTGCCATTTTTACCTTCCTGAACCCCCGTAATGGACGTGTAAATCCTGCTTTACACATTCAGTTTCCTCTACAAATTAGAGAAGGTTTCAATATTAACTTATATGGAGGACTCGCGGTTTATGCTTGTGTGACACTGTTTTATCATATTATTTTTGGGACTACCTGTAAAAGATGTGGCCCAAATTATTTGGAATTTAGCACCTTTTATGTTTGTTTTAAAACCAGTTTAGTTTTGTTTGATAGGAGATGGAGTTTATTTTGTTGTTAAGAGATAGGGGGAAGTAGCTATGCCTGGCTACCTCGTTATGAACAATTTTAGCCTGTGTTCAACCCCATCAATGAATATACACAATCGTGGTTAAAGGTATATTGAAGTCTTAGGCCTATTACAGCGTATATATACAGAAAATGTATGCCATGTTTTTATGGCCTAATATTGAAATCACAATTATACATGTTTAAATTAACGTAATTGTGAATGCTAGAGTTTGTTATGTTAACCCACTAGCATTGCAGAATTGCTGCGTTGTGCCTTCGACATACGATATATTAAAAATGCAACGTATGTTTGTAAACACGGAACTGCTGCTTGTTGCGTGTGTCGCTTACATTTAATTGTTATCACGACACGGAAACTTGACCCATATCTTATTTGGCGCAAGTTTGCAGTTTTTGTGGGCTAATTGCGTGAACTTTTGCATTTACTGTTACAGTTTATTTTACACTGTTCACTAAAATCCCATGTTCAAATTAGTTTGAACACTACCATCATCATGAAAAAACTGCTGTCCTTACCAGCCTGAACCCGCATAATGGACATGTAGAACCTGCTTTACACATTTAGTCCCTCTACAAATTAGGGCAGATTTCAAAGTTAACTTGTATGGAGGACTCATAGTTTATACGAGTTTGTATCACCACTATTTATATGTATGGTTTCTAAACTGCCATCTTTACCAGGTTGAACCCGTGTAATCCACGTGTAGATCCTGCTTTACACATTTAGTTTTCCTCTGCAAATTGGAGAGGGTTTCAATATCAACTTATGTGGAGAACTCATGGTTTATACTTGTGTCACCACTATTTATAATATTATTTTATTTACCTGTCATCTTTACCAGCCTGAACCCGTGTAATCGACGTGTATATTTTCCTTTATACATCTAGTTTTCCTCTGAAAATTAGGGAGGGTTTTAATATCAAGTTATGTGGAGAACTCATGGTTTATACTTGTGTCACTACTATTTTGGGTTACCATCATCACGAAAAACTGTAATTTTAGCAGCCGGAACTCGCGTAATCGATGTGTAGATCCTGCTTTACACATTTAGTGTTTTCTATAAATTAGCAACGGATTTCAATATTAACTTTTATACGGAGGGCTCATGGTGGGTCGCCACTATTTAACACATTATTTTTTGGGCTATGTATTTTTGTTTATAGGCTTTAAGTTTAAACTAAAATAACTTTTGAATGATTTTACTCGGATTTTAATCAATATATTTGTTTCTGTAATACAATTTTGTATGAATATTTATAATATAGCAATAAAGTCAGGTTCCGCACAAATGTTCGATGTTCATCATATTTACGCAACAGAGGGTTAATACATATACCCTTCTTCAGTTCCATGTGTTTTAAAAGATATTTAATTATGATTTCCCAATATTTTGGAGTAGTATTAAATATGTTGAATTAATATCAGTTACACCTGATTATGGGCAGTTAAGGTTTGTGTCGTTTTTCGGGTTGGTCTGTCTACTAATTATTTTTTGTTTTGTTAACAGTTACTGCTCTTATTACTACTTAATATTTGTAAAAGAATATTGGCAGTTATTTATTATTCCATAAATATTGTAATTTTTACGATTTGGTGGGGCAGAACAGGGTTTTCCTGACCCCGTAGCCTGTAATTGTATATCAATAAAAGCATTATAACAATAATAATGAATTAAAAAATCCACACGGAATGTAATTTAAAGAAATAAGTAACTTTCGTTTGGTTAAAATTTAAATGTGTAGATATCAAAATTTATGTAGTAATAGTAAATTAGGTTCCATTGTGTTTATCTTATTTTTAGAATACTTTTCTTGACGTGGGTTTTAAACATGGCTTTTAAATTATTTTTGTTATAAAGCTATAATTCGTGAATCGATATAAATTTTTATTTTTTTTTCTTAGAATTTTTAACGATTGTATAATAAAACATTTTAAGGCTTTCAGATTTATGAAAAACATATGTTTACAGGTTCTCAGAATATTATAATATCAAGGCGAATTTGTTCATGGCCGTGGCAGTGCTCGTAAAGTCTGAAAAAGTTATGTAGCACATTTCTGATGGTGCAGACTTAAAATTAATATATTTAATTTTTATTAATCCTGTGTAGGAGAATCTAGCTTATTTGACGATAAAAATAGTACAACAGTGTGTCAAGTTACATTTTTCTTTGAATTTGAAAAAAAGCAGCTATTGAAATGTAAAAAAAACTGAAGTAATAAATGTTATTACTTCTGTTTTCGAAAGCTTTTCGTACAGAGTTGAGCACATATTTATTTTTCATTCATGGTCATGGTTTTATTATTATCCCCAAAAATGTTCTAACAAATCGTGACAAAAAATAATGTTATCGGTATTTCTGTGGGCTTCTCGTGTATTAAAGAAATAGTGGAACATTCTGTATACACGTAAAAGCAATAAATGATGAAACTGACGTACATAATGATCTACTCTGTTTCAGGTATATCGAGCAAGGCTGATATACATTTCTTAAATAGTAACAACACGATTGAACAACAACTGTAATAATTGTAATAATCAATCTTGCTTTATAAAAATTATTTAAATTCTTTATTCAATAATTTAACATTGTCAGCTGTGCTTACACAATTTGTTAAATTTGTAGTTAAATGTATAGTGACAGTGGAGTAAGAAGTATTCCCTATAAACATGAAAACGCATTAATTAGTTATTACAAATGATTTAAAAATCCTGCTTTAACTTAATTTATTAAACATTATGACAGCACTACTTTATTTAACTCTACAAGGAAACTTTACTACTTAACTTTATTATTCTGTCAAATAAATAAATCATGTCAGTGTTGAAACTGATGGCTACAACTTTATTCAAACGTAATTTGGCGAAAAAATTGTCAATCGAATAGCTTTATGTCTTGATTGTACGCACTATTTCTTAGCAACTAAAATCTAAAACGGTTTGCCTAAATGGAAAGTTCCACCTTAAATATTTTAATAACTGGCTGCAGTAATGGCTTCCAATTTGCAATTAACAACTATATTTATCCTTGGGTAAAGGCATATGACAGTCATTGTGAGTAACCCAACCAGTGAACGTCACATCAAGTGCTAAGTAAAGCAACATCTTATCTTTATATTTATTTCGTAAGCTATGTTGTAAGCAGTGTAATGTGTAAACAACAGTCATTAAATAAATAAAAGATCTACGGCTGAAGCAGTGGTATCTAGTGCAGGTAGGAATCTTAACGTACATAAAATGAATGACGATAGTGGTTTTTCAAATTAATACCACAGGAATATGCCCATTTCAATGCTATGTCTGTCGGACTTTATTTAAAACAAGCTGCAAATATGAGTACGAAATTTCTGGAAATTTGAGACCAAGTGAAACAATCCATTGTTAGTCTACTAAACGCAATATTAATGACTTGAACGATGCCAATGTTTCATAAATAGTTTTTAAATTAATTTATAATTTTAATTTTTTTTACAAAGGAAATTGCATATGCAAAATATTGATTACAATATGTAGTTCTATTTGTTGAGGGTTTAGGTAACACACAAATTACCTATTCGACGTTTATATACTGGCCTGTAGTAACATAAACAAATAATTAATGTACTACAATATGAATTGAAAATAAAATCTGGTGTGATACACGCACACAACTTCCTTTTACAGTGATCTTATAATTAGCCAAAAACTTTATTTTAAATTTTTAAGCATTTGTCAAAAATTTTCAAAAATTACAATTTCTGCAAAAACGGTACAAAATAAAGCGTTAGTTGAAGAGACAAATTTTCTCTAGAATTTTAAGCTGAATTTAAAAATGTAATAATATACAGGGTGTTCTATTTAAAATAGGAGTTAATAAAATTTAAAAAAAAACGAAACCAATTTTAGAAGTATCCAACTGGAAAATCACCTATCTTACCTCAATACACATCCAAAATGTAATAAAAATGTGAAGTTTGAAAAAAATCATTAGAGCCGTTTTTGAAAAAATCGAAAAAAACTCAAAAATCACAATAGCAAACACCTACTTCCGGTTATGCGATTTCCTTCAAAAGCTTGCTGTCGCATTTACATAGTACACAAAACTTATATATGAAGTTTCAACGTCATACCTTTGTTCGTTTTTGAGATATTCTGTTCACAGGCAGACACACACACACACAGACAGACCAATGAAAACAAATATGTTTTTTGGGTTCAGGGGACTCGAAAACGTGAAAATCTGTTGAAAGCTCAATTTCGAATTTTTGGGATGAATCTAATACTTCCTTTATTGTGAAAGGAAGTAAAATCAATAAACCGTGTTTTAATTATTTATGTTTGTCTGACGTTATCAAAGAAACACAAAAACGTAGTCTGATGCAGTAGTGGTCGCCCTATCGGTTTGTTGTGTCTCTTTTTTCCCTCGTCGTGATTCCTGACTGCCGCGGTTGTCTTTGTACATTGTTTCCCGCTGATGTTACTTGCACTGCGAACTGTACTTTTTAGTTATAGAAACTAATATTCGCGATTTGTGTGTGCACAAACTATAGTGTACACTATACAAGCGCCATCATTAACACAGAAAACTGCCATCTTTACCATCTTGAACCGACAAAATCGATGCGTAGGCCTACTTGCGCCTGACGCATTTGCGCCCGGCTCATTTGCGCCCGGCTCATTTGCGCCCGGCTTTATGCGCCTACCGCCTTTTTCGGCTCATTTACGCCCCAGAAAGATATCAGCAGTAATTAAGGGCTCATTTGCGCCCTCATGCAAAATAGTTATTACAAAAACACTAAATTTAACAAGTTTTCGCTTAGCTGCCCTAACTGTGTCTTTCTATTGGTACTTTAATTTTTGTGGTTGTTTGGGATTTATTTAAAAACTTGAAACACGAAATAAACAATACATTCTTCTTATACTAAAAGAAAAGAAGGCAAAGTTTAGCTTAACAATACAATTTTCAGCTGATCTAGAACTTGACCAGCAAATCATTTGGTTAATATATAAGATATTGCAGTTAAATGAAATACACTTCCTACATAGCATCCGTGTCCGCCTGAATAAAATTGAAAGACGGTAGTTGATAATACGTATTGAAAGAAGTTATAAGTGATGCAACTTTTGTATTTTGTTATGATAGCAACTTAACCGCCGTGTCCGCGACTAAATAACTGCCTTTTTTTCTAAAAGTAGATGAAAAACTAAATAAAATATAAAAAGTTAGTTTAGTTAGTATATAGTTTAATTCCGATAACATTCTGTTCAAAAGCTAGTTGTCACTGACACGTTAATAAAATGCGCCAATCTGTACAATAATATGAATTATTAATCAATAAATTTGACAGCAGTATAACTTCTAACTTCGGATGTCGTGATAACTAATAAGCTGCAAGCATGGGCGCAAATGAGACCTTCATTATTGTTGATATTTTTCTGGGGCGCAAATGGGCCGAAAATGGCGGTGGGCGCAAATGAGCCGGGTGCAAGTAGGCCTATATCCTTGCTTTACCAAGGTACGCTGCTTATTCAGTTTTATATATAAATCAGAGAAGGGTATATTAATAAAATTTGCGGAGGGTTCATAGTTTGTACGTATACGATCGCTGTTTTTTGTGGTAATATACGCAATTTGCACAAACATAATAGAAGCACTACTTATTAAAGCTACCCATCATCACGAAGAACTGCCGCCTTCAGTGTAGGCCCTGCTTTACGCAAAGTACACTACACTTTCAGTTTTATATACAAATCGTAGATGGATTCATAAAGTAAACTTTGTGGAGGGGGTGTACGTATCTATACGACCGATATTTATAATAATATACGCGATTTATATTTGCACAAACTTAATGTAAACTTTGTGAAAGCCACCATTATCACGAATTGCTGCCGTCTTTACCAGTCTAAATCTACATAATCGACGTGTAGGCCCTGCTTTACACTACTCACATTCAGTTTGAGATACAAATTAGAGAGAGGTCTATTAGTAAACTTTGTGGGCTTATAGTTTGGAGGTATACATTGTATTTGTCCCGTTTTTAGAACAGATTTTTTGACTTTTCGAGCTTTTAATAGCTATTTGTGCAACAAGTTCTAAAAGTGGATGTTTATGCTCGAGACATGCTATGAAACTCAGCCTTCGACCGTTTAATAATTTTCATGTCTCGTGCATAAACACTTCTAGCACGAGTTTGCATACAATATTTTTTCTACGGCCTTAAATTTACTGTTATTAATCCATAAATGTCGATTTAACAACGGTTTGCATTTATGACAGTTATAATTGGTGTCAGTAAAGAGATGGCCTTGACGGCACAGGTGACTGTTTCTGAAGCCGGTAGCTGTCAAAGTTAGTTATCAAAGGTAATTAGAATAGTAAACATTTTACTTTATTCATTGCATAAGGCTTTAATTATTTAAAAGCACTTTACCTCTAACGAAAGAAGTAACTGGAATAACTTTATAACCTCATTTCCTGTTTAAAATTGTAAATTCAACACCAGCTGTTTACTTTTAGCACATGTGCCGATTTCACTTTTAACAAGCTGATTTATAAAACGTCATTTTTAGTGAAACAAGCTTGTGAAAAAGGCCTACTTTTAGTAGTGGTCGTAGAAAACCTGTTTTTTTTTAAATTTTACGAGTTTTTGAAGGTTTTTTCTTGTCATACAGGATTTCATATCTATTATGTTTATTGGTATTCTTTAAGAAGTATTTTAAAGTTTTACCGATTGGAATAGTAAAGCATTTTAAAGCTTTCAAATGTATAAAAATACATTGATATGGTCTTAAAATGACAAAGAATTTTAAAAACGAAATAATAAACATGCAGCTTAATCATAATGCACATAAAAGGATATTGATTGGAATAACTCCGTTTTATCATTTTCTACAATGGTATTAGCAAGTCATTAGCAATTAGTCCATTTGTGGTTGCAAATGTAATTCAAATTAATTGAAGTTTATTCTGTTCCTCAGGCTTTATCTGAAAGGAGTAAATATTATCATAAAAGATACAACAAAAGTGTATTTCTTACAATTGGTGGTATAAAAGGGTTTATATCATCATATAATTGGAGACGGACACAATTGAGAACTGTTAACCTAAAAAATATGATTGATGACAATTATAAAATGTCATAAAAGTTAAAAAGTAGGAATCTGTATTCTCGATTTGAATAGGTTTTTGGCGGGTATTTTAAAAAATAAGAACAAAAGGGTGTGTAAAATTTATTAATTTGAATGGCACGACTCTAAAATTAAATATTCAATTTTACAAGCAATAATACTGGTATGTACAATTATTAATTGTAATACAAATAAGTAGTGCATTAAAGAAGAAAATTAGTGTAATATTGAGAAAGACTAAGTGCGTGCATAAAGCCTGGTCTAAAAGGATTGCCGACTACAGAACGAGAAGGAACATGATATGCAGATGCAGATTTAAATTTTATTGAGAACAATAGAAGATAATTAGAGCTCGAAGAAAGAAGACATTGTCAAGATCTGAAGATGAAAGCAGTAATAATAAGAATTAATCTGCTACTTAAAAATATGAAATTGATTTTAAACAAATAACAGAAATACTAACATTTAATAAATTTAATAAAAGAAACATTAATTCTATAAATGAAACATTAATTATTAAATAATTAAATATAGAGTTTATGTAAACATGCAGTATATCTAGCATATAATTGAATTGAATACTAATAATTAATTTACAATAATTTAAAGAAAGTTTATTAAATATTACAGATACAGATTTATTATTAATAAAAACAATTGCATCATATTAAAGTGTTATAAATTTTATTGTGGATGGCCTAATTAAATTCGACAGTAACCCACAGATAAAGAGTCAAACTATTAATTTTGTTGCAAGTGCAGGCTCAAGCTGTGGACAGAAAGGTAAGATTTAGAATCAAATGTGATAAAACCCTGAGAATAATAGGTAATAAATTTCAATAAAATTAAAATAAAATCATAAGGACCGTAACAATATATTTCCACAGGATATTATAATATCAAGGTGAATTTGTTCATGGCCGTGGTAGTGTTCGTTGCTCTATTGAAACATTCCGAAAAAGTCGCTATTAGCAATGTATTAAAATACGCCTTCTTTTTCACTTAACAAGTTGTTAAACATTTCAAACGCACACGTTTTTCCAGAAGCCACAAAAGCAAAATCTGCATATAACTCGAACATGTCGACAGACAAATTCACCTTGACACTGTAACGAAGAACCGAAGCATGGCAGACTGCAATTGTTTGTTTCGGTTGTGAGAAAATTTGGCAAAACCTGTCTAGGTACCTAAAACAGGCGGAAGTAATTATAAACTCCAATGAGTAAGCTCTAAACTGCCATGAAATCAAAAAATTGCGGAACGGCTTTGATGTCAGTGCCAAAATAGAGCACGTATGATTATAAAGACCACCAGACTACTAAAAATGTGGAAGCTGTCCAAAATTTGCAGCTTGCGTAAATCCAAACTGGCACCTGATGGTAGCTCGTTGAGAGATTTCGAGATAGTTGTTATCACCTCTTATTTAATTAAAACAAACAGAGTGCACTTGTGTTTATTTGCTCGGTTAATTGGTAGAAATGTGGCTTAATGGGTGCTGCGCAAATGTGTACTACTTGGAATTCATCTCCCGTCTACACTTGAACTTCCGATACTACTTTTTACTTATTAAGTTAAGCGATTCTTTATAGTTACATACTTCTAATGCAAACTCTATTTTCAGACGAAACGAAACTAAATGCTGCACGAAAATCACCTGAAGTCCGTTAAACCGTCGCACATAATATAGCGGTGCTAAAGCAGTGACCACCGACAATGAATACCTCATATCAGCAGTACCACAATGCGTATCCGCAGCTGCCCTACTGCCAAAACCCCTGTGCTGCTAATGGTTACGGCTGGCATGGCAACGGATACGGATGGCAACTGGATCCCTTAAAATGGACAGCTCCCAGCTCCTATACCGAACAAAATGAAGTGGTCGAAGAGCCCGTTCTCACAGCACAAAAGGTCGAAGCTTCGACTGCTTGGGTAAGCTTTATTAATGTATTTGAAGGGTTTGGGTTTTAATCTTTTGCACTGACACTTGCTCTTAGCATGTAATTATTAAGGGAGGCTTAGATATGTTGGTTGTTGTATGTATACAGCATGTTTCAGGAGTAATGTAAAGGCATCAGACAGATTTGTTATTGTATTCCATCCCTTACAGAAACGACTCTGATCTCATTGGGAGAATGAAAATATGAGATTGATCTAAAATGTAAGTAAATTAGTTCAGGGCCTTTTATGTTATCTCTGATGTATGTCACTATTCCCTATTGACGGTAGTTGATAGCTGCTACTACCTTGTAGCCTGGTATTTTCCTCGTGTATTCAGATACAATTGATCGGTTGTGTGTTTCCTGTAAGACAGGTGTGTCAATGTTATGGTCTCTGAGTACTTCACTGTACGACTCACTTTTGTTGCAATATCTTCATTGTTAATCTTTATCCCATTAATTAGACATTTATTTGTCTGCCCCGACTTCTGAAAGATTATCTTTTCTTTGGTCTACCAACATCTAGTTTTTCTTTGGAATGGCATCGTACTATTACTGTTGACCATTTGTGCCTTCCACTCTATCAAGGTGTTGTTTAGATTAATGTTTTTCTTAAATGTTCAAAATATTTAATTCTTCTCTAATTTCTTCATTTTTGATCTTCCTTGGTTTCGTGCAAGATTTCTCACATCTGAGAAACGTCGTTTCAGCTGCTTGTATATTGGATATCTTATATTATAAGAGCCGATGCCGCCGGCCGTCCAGACCGTAAGCACAAGTGGCGCCGGCACACGCAGCATGAAGGGCCTGCATACTACCTACTACTACACGCGCGCTTGCTATATAGGTTTCTATACGCGCAGGTTTCTGTAAGCGCACATGCCAACCGTACAGTGCTTTTATATAGACAGTGGCGACAATGGGGTGTCCTATTTTTGATTGGCTCCCTAGATCACGTGGTTTTAGCTGCCATGTTTAGGCTAAATCCTCTGTGATTCGTGTTATACTTTTGGCAGCACTGAAGTGTATTGTCACTTTATATCAAATTCGAGGTTAGTAGGTTAGGTTTTGTTTGTTATTTGACACAGACTGACGCAAATCTTAACCTGCAAATCTCTAATGTTTTCAGTACTGCCAAACGTAAAACACGTATCACAGTCGACTCTGATTACGAATTTAAATGAACATCCGTTAGAAATTTGCCTAAATATGGTGGCGGGGGTGTGGCTTAGTTGTATTGTCGCCACTGTCTATATAAAGGCACTGTAGCCGACCGTAAGCACGTGGCGCCACCACACGTAGCCAGACGTAGGCTGGCTACGCGCGTTCTAGTCTTATATTATAAGAGCTGATGCCGGCCGCCGGCCGACCGACCGTAAGCACTGGCGCGCGCACATGCCGATCGTAAGCACAAGTGGCGAGACCGTCAACAGCAAGCATTTGTATTGTTAACGCTGGCAGGGCCGGACGTAGACTGGCTACCAGCTTAAGCAAGCATTTTTATTGTTAACCGTTTCTTTACGCTGGCCATGCCAGACGGAGGCTGGCCATGCCAGACGGAGGTTGGCTACGCGCCTCCACTCTAATATTTTCAGTGTCCATATGTCTTTCATCCGAACAGGAGTACTGCGTATCAGTATCAGTTTGCGATTGTCTTTAAACAACAGCTGGAAAAACTTCTCTTGTATGGCTAGGAATGAGGCATCCATGCACTTCTAAATTTTTAATGACCCCTTTTAAGAGTTACTGCTTCAAATAAATCTTAACAGGAATTACCACTATAAAACCAGCTAAACATTTTTAATTTATTGACCTTGTTACTATCCATTCCATTCTATAATGAAGTTCCCTTACATTCGCTCCATAAGCTATATAGATGACTTTTTTAAACTTGGCAAACATGCTGCTATCTAACACTGCCATGCCCACAAACAAAGTCGCTTATAGTACTTTATTATTCTTATTTTTCTGAACGATTTGTTTTTCCTATCCAGCTTTGTGATGTCAGGTTCTTCATAGTTGTCCATATAATTTATCGTATATATAAATAAGCCACATTTTAATTTTGTTTATTTACAAATATATGCCAAATCAGTTTTTATCACTTTTTTTTACGGTACATTTAAGCTTTCTCTTTGTTTTTTCACACATTCTGTTTAACCTTGATAATTTAACCAATATTGATGTTATTCTACTAGTGTCTCATCTTCTTTTGTGCCTTTTCTTATGAATCTGCATGCTTCCTTCTTACTATCTCTATTGCCATTTTGTCATTCTGAATTCTACTGATGTGCCTGCTGCTGATGATTTCTAGGTCTCATTTTAATGCCAGATACTAAGCCACATTTTTTCCTTTCACCATATCGACGATTTCTGTTTCCCATCTTGCTTAAATTCTATTCTTCCCTCGGTTCTTACTGTTCTTACTTGTAATGTGCATAGTTTTAGCTTCTGTATTTTACTTACTTTTTGGTCTTGTTTCTCTTGATGGGGGTGGTTTCTAACTGGTGACCACCCTACTGGCAAGTACTATGTAGTTTTTTATGTTTTATTTTTTTATATTCTTTTCTTTAGCATTGCCTGTGTGGTTTCATAAATCTCTTCTTGTTAGATTTTTGATTACCTATAGTTTCTTTCCTTACGCTGGAGGCTTTCCGTTTCAAGAGTACCATCTATCATTGACTTCTGGTTTTGGACTTCCAATTTTTATTCACTTACAGGTTTCCTTGTATTGTTGGTATAAAAATATACCTAATTAATAACATTGTTTTATCCAAGGTGGTTAGAAGGTTCCATTAGACAACATGTATATAGCTTGTAAACAGAAAATTTTTCAATGCAATTAGTATAACAGATTTAAATATCTATGCATAATAGGCATTGTCAATGAAGTCGAACCGGATACAGACAAATGCAAAAACTGTTAACGATGCTTTCAAGGCCAATAAATATAAACTAATTAAATTAAATTCCCTTTATTTAGAAACCCCCTGGAATTTCTATTATTTAAAGATATCAATGATTAATATAATTTAATGAAAGCACTCCGTTCCAAATTAAGTTGTTTACAGATGAGCTATTTTAATTGATAATTCAATTAGTAGCAGTTTTCATTCGGTTTTCGTTAGTCAGGTCAAAGACATTATTATAGCTGGAGGCATAATAGATGTATGTATAATCATATTCTAATTTTGTTGTTGGAACTAATAGGCAAGTATTTTTTACATAGATCAATGTTTTAATCATCCTAATGTATGACGTAGAAAGGTGCAATGACTTTAATCTTTTAATTTCGATAATCATATATGTTGGAAGAATATAATGATAGTTTCAATCAGAAATATGTCAGGATGCGATAGAAAAATACTATTGACTTCAGAATATTTTGTCATTGTCTAAGCAATTGTCGTGTCGGAAATACTATCACTTCTTATTGTTTTTGTTTTTTCTAATAATTTGCTAAAACTCTTCAGTGTTTTTTAGCAAATGTCTTGCCCAATTTTGTTGAAAGTAGTCTTCTTGTAATCAATTATTGTTTAGTTTATAAAAGGCTGTGAAGAGATGTTTCAATACCTTTCGCTATTAATTTATTGTATCTGGGAAGGTGTTTTGGAAGTCACAACCCAATTCTTTATTTTAGGATATATTGAAGATTCATTAAAGCAATATGGAGTATTATACTCCATCATATTATGGTTTGAGAATTTATATTTTATTGGAGAAAATGGTTTTATTAAACACGTATTAAGCTTGTACATGAACAACAATAGTCTTTTTCTTTTATTAAAATCTAGTGGTTTTAGTTCCTGGCCCATTTACATTATGTAAGAGTCGTGTTTAGCTACTGAACGGCAAGTACTATAGCGCAAACCAACATCCTAATACAATCTTCTAATTATGTTCTGCATGAACCACTGTTAGTACCTTATCCCTTTGTTAAAATCAGGTGAGCTCTGTTTCTGGTACATTTGCAGTATGCACGGTAATATTTTTACGTCCCTTTTAACTGCTGAATGGCAAGTACCATAGCTTAAACCAGTTTCCTGAAACAATATTCTAGGTGATGTTTATAGTTTGAGAATATATACTTTATTGAAGAAAGCGGTTTCATGAAACATATTTTTATAATTGAGGTTCTGCGTGAACCACAGCAGTATCTTATCTTTTCAATAAAATCTGATGGTTTCAGTTCCTGGGACATTTGCAGTATGTAGGGGTTGTGTTTAGCTACTGAATGGCAAGTACTATAGCGCAACGAACTTCCTGAAGCAATCTTCTGATTACGTTCTGCATGAACCATTGGTATTACCTTATCAATTTATTAAAATCTGGGAAGGTCTGTTTCTGGTACAGTTGCAGTATATAAGGGAATATTCAGGTCCTTTTTAACTGCCGAATGGCAAGTACCACTCCTCAAACCAGCTTCCTGATATTATTTTCTAATTGATGTTCATAGTTTGAGAATTTATACTTCATTGGAGAAAAAGGTTTTATCAAACATATTGTTATATTGAGGTACTGCGTGAAGCACAGCAGTATATTATCCTTTGAATAAAATTTGATGGTTTCAGTACCTGGTACATTTGCAGTATGTAATGGTCTTGTTTAGCTACTGATTGGCAAGTACTATAGTGCAAACCAACTTCCTAAAACAATCTTCCAATTGATATTCTGCAGGAATCGCTGGTAGTACCTTATCTTGGTATTAAAATCTGGAGGGGTCTGCTCCTGGTACATTTGCAGTATGTAAGGGAATATTTTCAGGTCCCTTTTGAATGCTAACTGGCAAATACCATAACTTAAGCCAACTTCCTGAAACAATCTTCTAATTGATGTTCATAGTTTGAGAATATATACTTTATTGAAGAAAACGGTTTCATCAAACATATTGTTATTATTGAGGTACTGCGTGAACCACAGCAGTATTTTATCCTTTCAATAAAATTTGATGGTTTCAGTTCCTGGGACATTTGCAGTATATAGGGGTTGTGTTTAGCTACTGAATGGCAAGTACTATAGCGCAAACCAACTTCCTGAAACAATCTTCTGATTACGTTCTGCATGAACCATTTGTAGTACCTTATCGATTTATTAAAATCTGGAGAGCTCGGTTTCTGGTACAGTTGCAGTATATAAGGGAATATTTTCAGGTCCTTTTTAACTGGCGAATGACAAGTACCACTGCTCAAACCAGCGTCCTGATATCATCTTCTAATTGATGTTCATAGTTTGAGAATTTATACTTCATTGGAGAAAAAGGTTTTATCAAATGTATTGTTATATTGAGATACTTCGTGAACCACAGCTTTTCAATAAAATTTTAAGGTTTCAGTACCTGGTACATTTGCAGTATGTAATGGTCTTGTTTAGCTACTGATTGGCAAGTACTATAGTGCAAACCAACTTCCTAAAACAATCTTCCAATTGATATTCTGCAGGAATCGCTGGTAGTACCTTATCCTGGTATGAAAATCTGGTGGGGTCCGTTCCTGGTACATTTGCTGTATGTAAGGGAATATTTTCAGGTCCTTTTAAAATGCTGACTGGCAAATACCACAGCTCACACTAACTTCCTGAAACAATCTTCTAATTGATGTTCATAGTTTGAGAACACTTACTTACTTCATTGAAGAAAACGGTTTTATCAAACATATTGTTATTATTGAGGTTCTTCGCGAACCACAGCAGTATCTCAACCTTTCAATAAAATCTGATGGTTTCGGTTCCTGGTACATTTGCAATAAGTAATGGTCGTGTTTAGCTACTGAACGGCAAGTACTATAGCGCAAACCAACATCCTAATACAATCTTCTAATTATGTTCTGCATGAACCACTTAGTACCTTATCCCTTTGTTAAAATCAGGTGAGCTCTGTTTCTGGTACATTTGCAGTATGCACGGTAATATTTTTACGTCCCTTTTAACTGCTGAATGGCAAGTACCATAGCTTAAACCAGTTTCCTGAAACAATATTCTAGGTGATGTTTATAGTTTGAGAATATATACTTTATTGAAGAAAGCGGTTTCATGAAACATATTTTTATAATTGAGGTTCTGCGTGAACCACAGCAGTATCTTATCTTTTCAATAAAATCTGATGGTTTCAGTTCCTGGGACATTTGCAGTATGTAGGGGTTGTGTTTAGCTACTGAATGGCAAGTACTATAGCGCAACGAACTTCCTGAAGCAATCTTCTGATTACGTTCTGCATGAACCATTGGTATTACCTTATCAATTTATTAAAATCTGGGAAGGTCTGTTTCTGGTACAGTTGCAGTATATAAGGGAATATTCAGGTCCTTTTTAACTGCCGAATGGCAAGTACCACTCCTCAAACCAGCTTCCTGATATTATTTTCTAATTGATGTTCATAGTTTGAGAATTTATACTTCATTGGAGAAAAAGGTTTTATCAAACATATTGTTATATTGAGGTACTGCGTGAACCACAGCAGTATATTATCCTTTGAATAAAATTTGATGGTTTCAGTACCTGGTACATTTGCAGTATGTAATGGTCTTGTTTAGCTACTGATTGGCAAGTACTATAGTGCAAACCAACTTCCTAAAACAATCTTCCAATTGATATTCTGCAGGAATCGCTGGTAGTACCTTATCCTGGTATGAAAATCTGGTGGGGTCCGTTCCTAGTACATTTGCTGTATGTAAGGGAATATTTTCAGGTCCTTTTAAAATGCTGACTGGCAAATACCACAGCTCACACTAACTTCCTGAAACAATCTTCTAATTGATGTTCATAGTTTGAGAACACTTACTTACTTCATTGAAGAAAACGGTTTTATCAAACATATTGTTATTATTGAGGTTCTTCGCGAACCACAGCAGTATCTCAACCTTTCAATAAAATCTGATGGTTTCGGTTCCTGGTACATTTGCAATAAGTAATGGTCGTGTTTAGCTGCTGAATGACAAGTACTATAGTGCAAACCAACGTCCTGCAACAATCTTCCAATTGATATTCTGCTGAAATTACTAGTAGTACTTCATTCCTTTATTAAAGTCTGGTGGGATCTGTTTCTGGTACATTTGCAGTACACAAGGAAATATTTTTCTCTTTTAACTGCTGAATGACAAATATAACTCAAACAAACTTCGTGTTCCAATATTCTAATTGTGCCACAGCTTAGACCAAGTGAAATAATCTTGTAATTGATGTTCTGCATTAAGCACTGGTAGTGTTTAACCCCGTTACTAAAATCTGGTGAGCTCTGTTCCTGGTGCACTTACAGAACCTATGTAAGAGAATATTTTCAGGTTCCTGTTAACTGCTGAATGGCAAATAATATAGCTCAAACTTCCTGGTATAATCTTCTTAGTGATGTTTTGCATGAATCACTGATAGTACGTTACCGTTTTGTAAAAATCTGTTGGTTTCAGTTTCTGGTACATGTGTAATATGCAAGGGAATATTTTCAGTTCCTTTTTAACTACTAAATGTAAAGTACCATAGCTTAAACCAATTTCCTGGAACAATCTTCTAAGTGACGTTCTGCGTGAACCACTGATAGTACCTTATTTGTTAAAATCTAGTGGTTTTAGTTTCTGGTACATTTGTAATATGCAAGGGAATATTTTCAGTTCCTTTTTAGCTACTAAATGTAAAGTACCGTAGCTTAAACCAATTTCCTGAACAATCTTCTAAGTGACGTTCTGCGTGAACCACTGATAGTACCTTATTTTGTTAAAATCTGGTGGTTTTAGTTTCTGGTACATTTGTAATATGCAAGGGAATATTTCCAGATCCTTTTTAGCTACTAAATGTAAAGTACCGTAGCTTAAACCAATTTCCTGGAACAATCTTCTAAGTGACGTTCTGCGTGAACCACCGATAGTACCTTATATTGTTAAAATCTGGTGGTATTAGTTTCTGGTACATTTGTAATATGTAGAGAAATACTTTCAGATCCTTTTTTAGGTACTCACTGGTAAGTGCCATAGCTTAAAACAACTTTCTGAAACAATCTTCCTATTGATGTTCTGCCGTGTTCTGCATAAACCACTGATAGTAGGGTACTTTTTCTTTTATAAATATCTGGTGGAGTCAGTTCGTGATACATTTGCAGTATGTAAGGGAATATTTTCAGTCCTTAGCAACTGAATAGCAGTACCTTAGCTCAAACCAACTTTCTGTTACAATCTTCGTAGTGATGTTCTGCATGAATCACTGATGGTACTTTATCCTTTTGTTAAAATTGGTTGGTTTCAGTTCCCTGGTACATTTGTAATGTGCAAGGGAATGTTTTCAGCTCCTTTTTAGCTACTAAACGTCAAGTACCATAGCTTAAACCAATTTCCTGCAACATTCTTCTAAGTGATGTTCTGCATGCACCACTGTTAGTACTTTCTTTTGTTAAAATCTGGTGGTTTTAGTTCCTGGTACATTTGTAAATATGTAGGGGAATATTTTCAGATTTTTGGCTGGTGACTGGCAAGTGCAATAGCTTGAAATAACTTCCTAGAACAATCTTCTTATTGATGTTCTACATAAACCACTGATAGTACCTTATCCTCTTATAAAAATCTGGTTGCGTCAGTTCCTGGTACATTTGCAGTTAGGGAATATTTTTAGTCCTTCCAACTCCTAAAAATATCTGCTAATTTATTAATGTTGTGCATTAATCACTGCCACTAACTTATATAATTTTATTAAAATGTGGCGGTTTCAGTTCATGTTACACATGCACTATGTAAGGGAATATTTCCAGGTCTTTTTTAACTACTGATTGGCACATACATAGCTCAAATCAACTTCTTGAAACCATCTTCTAATTGATGTTCTGCATGAACCATCGGTAGTATCTTAACCCCGTTATTAAAATCTGGTGGGGTCTGTTCGTGGTGCACTTACAGAACATATGTAAGTGAATATTTGCAGGTTCCATCCAACTGCTGAATGGCAAATGGCAAATAACATAGCTCAAACCAACTATCTGTTATAATCTTCTTAGTGATGTTCTGCACGAATCACTTATAGTACTTTAACCTTTTGTTAAAATCTGTTGGTTTAGTTGGTGGTACATTTGTAATATGTAAGGGAATATTTAGCTACTAAATGTCAAGTACCATAGTTTAAACCAATTTTCTGGAATAATCTTCTAAGTGATGTTGTGCATGCACCAGTTATAGTACTTTCTTTTGTTAAAATCTGGTGGTTTTAGTTCCTGGTACATTTGTAAAAATGCAGGGGAATATTTCAGTTTTTTGGCTACTGGCTGGCAAGTGCAATAGCTTAAAATAACTTCCTACAACAATCTTCTTATTGATGTTCTATATAAATCACTGATAGTAGGTACCTTATCCTTCAATAAACATCTGGTGGGGTCAGTTCCTGTTACATTTGCAGAATGCAAGGGAATATTTTTAGTCCTTCTTGGTAACTGAATAGCAAGTACCGTAGCTCAAACCAACTTCCTAAAAATATCTTCTGATTTATTGATGTTATGCATCAATCACTGGCATTAACATATACTTTTATTAAAATATGATGGTTTAAGTTTCTGGTACATTTACAGTATACAAGGGAATATTTTCACGCTCTTTTTAGCTACTGATTGGCATATATCGCAGCTTAAACCAACTTCCTGAAACAATCTTCTAATTGACGTTCTTCATGAACCACTGGTAGTACCTTATCTCTATTAGAATCGGGTGGGGACGGGCCTGGTACATTTGCGGTATCATCATCATCATCATCAATCCACTGCTGGATATAGGCCTCCCCTGAATTTTTCCAGCCCTCTCTCTGTTTTGCGCAGCCTGTAGCCAGTTTGTGGAGGTTCTCTTTATGTCATCCGTCTGACGTGTTGGTGGTCTGCTCTGCTGCGTTTATCTGTTCTGGATCTTCATTCTAGAAGTTTAGGTGTCCATCTAGCTTCATTTAGTCTGGCCATATGCCCTGCCCAGCTCCACTTCATTTTAGCGATATGATTTACATCTGTTATACCAGCCCTACCTCTCAGTTCTTCATTTCTGATCTTGTCTCGTAGTGTGACTCGTAGCATTGACCTTTCCACAAGTCTTTGGGCAACCCTTAGTTTAAAGCTGATTTTTT
>CALNHX010009213.1:0-52162 GCA_940337035.1 Agriotes lineatus | reverse complement strand
ATCGATTGACTTCAAAATATACAGGGGGTTCCATAAAAAAAAAAGCATTTATTGACATATTTCAAAAACCCAACGCTCAATTGTTTTTCTGTTTGCGCCATTTTAATCTACATGAAATATGCTACTATTTTACTAATTTAACCAACTTCGTAGCTATAATAGCAACCGAGATAGCAATAGGGCACACTTAATTTTGAACAGGCTGTATATCAACTGAAGTCTGTAATGAAGAAATCCTACCTGCTTTTAATCAAATGCAACTATAAACAAAGAGCTCTAGATAAATAAAATCGTTTTCGCAGAACACTTCTTTCACTTCCGAAATTCAGATACATAACTGAGGATTAAGGTTGGAAAACATAGGGCGCATATGAAAAGAGGTAATTCCCATAGCTTCCTAGCTAGCATCTGAACTGAACACGCAATTTATAAAGCGCCCCATACCACACATATGAAAACATGTAATTCCCCTAATTCCCTAACATTTAAGCACATAATAATTAGTAACATGTCCGCTTAAAAGAGGGAAATATTTAAAAATTTCCAGAATAATTTTCCTGTCCGCGTCCTGTTAACAGAGAGTCCGCTTAATGGAGATGCCCTTGCGTTTAAACTACATTGGTTCCCGACGGTGTCAAGAAAAGTGTCTGCTTAATAGATGGGTCGCGGATATTTGCTTTGTCGTTCGCAGATGGAATTGCCAATGTTAACTGTTTCAACTTTGACACACTAACGGCCAGTCTTTTGAAGGCCACTAATCTGACGTTAACTTTAATTCGCTGTTAAAATAAACAAAAGCACATAAAATTTTGTTTATTTTAACAGCGATTTAAAGTTTACGTCAGGTTAGTGACCTTCATAAGACCAGTCCTAAGTAAATAAAGCAGACGTATGCGGTTTATGTCATGAACACGTAAATAACATTATTTATCACGAACTTGTAAACACACTTATCGAGCCTATCCCTTTGAATCTCTTACTACCAAATTGGACCTGAAATTATACCTTGAATAAACAAATGGACATTCGAGCCTTAGATTCAAGTGGCAGACTTATGTTACGTATGGAATTTTAGTTCAAGCTTTACTGTCTTCTCCAGCGTTTCTGCCGAAAATTCAATCGAGTTTAATTTTTAAAACACGGAAAACCATGTCGTCAAAGCGTAAAGTTTCTGCTTCAGATTTGCCAGACAAAAAAAACGCAGAAAAGTTTTGGTTTTTTGAAGTTGCATAGTATAAATAAATCTAGTTAATGGAACCTAACCCCGTTTTTATAATTTATGTGTTTACTTGCGCGGGTGTCCCATTTTCGATGATATTACGGGGTATCTCACGAGTAAAGATAGAGAGTTGGGGTTTTCGCAATACTGTGCTACTTTTTTGTGTAAATAAAGATGGTATAAACAAAATTTTCATAGCCCGCTTCGTTTCCGAGATACAGGGCGAAATTGAAAATATTGCATTTTGGGACCCCCCTCGTATCTCCGTTATCCTTTAACATATCGCAAAGCCAAAAACTGCCTCTTATACAGTTTTTTACGTAGAATCCAGTGGCGTAGTCAGATTTTTGCTGTGAGCTGTCAATTTTTAACTATAAATCAAAATTATGTTTTTTTAACGGAACACTTTGTATATATTTTTGTAAAGCTTATAAAATTTCCAATCAAACGAAAGAAAAATATACAGGGTGTCCCGTTAAAAAAACCATAGGTTTGATTTATAGCTAAAAATTGACAGCTCACAGCAAAAATCTGACTACGCCACTGGATTCTACGTAAAAAACTGTATAAGAGCCAGTTTTTGGCTTTGCGATATGTTAAAGGATAACGGAGATACGAGGAGGTCCCAAAATGCAATATTTTCAATTTCGTCCTGTATCTCGGAAACGAAGCGGGCTATGAAAATTTTGTTTATACCACCTTTTTTTTCACAAAAAAGTAGCACAGTATCTATCTTTACTCGCAAGTGAGATACCCCGTAATATCATCGAAAATGGGACACCCTGTACATGTATATCTGTATATGCGGAAAATAGTGAAATTTACTATTTTGAAGTTAGCGGTGTCACCTGTATACTTAAGAAAGCGTGAATTTGTGTGAATTGAAACAAAACAATTTCAGTACGATCATGAATTTATTGAAATGAAATAAATTGGAATTCATTGTTTTGAAAATCATTTGTTGGTGTTTCTAATGCTTGGTGATAAACCACATTTTTTGTCACACAGTGACGCCATATGTTGATATCGAGACTAATGTTTTTGAGGAACGATTTTCGAAGAATTTGATCAAATTGAATTAAAAATAATGAGAATTGTCTGAGTTCAATTGGGAACATGACTTTTCCATTGTTCTATTCCGGTTTTTCCATCCTAAAAAAAAATCAATTTTTCCAAATTTTCCGAGTTTTCCACTCCGATTTTCCCATTTTTCTCTTCGAAAAGCCATTCAGAAACAAAAATTTGAAATGCTATACAAAAATACCTCACAAAATCAGCTTTTTGATTGTCTGAATTTTCCGGTGGATTTTTCCAAAATTTTCTTTCATACAAACCTTGTCCTGACAATTATTATTATTATTATTATTTACGGGATAACCCCATTACAGCAATTATTGCAATATAAAATATATAAAAACTATTACAAATTTGAAACACTAATGTATAGTATAAAACACAATAACTAATACTATAATTAATATAAAAATAGCCTAATATTAATAAAAGATACTACCAACACTACTAATATAATAAATACAGTACTACAGATTAAAGTACTCGATATACTAACTTTACAAAATGATTAAATGAGATACCAATAATTTCCAAATTATGTTCATTAACAAAACGTATCATTCGGTTAATAGGAGAATAGTACATGTAATTAGTAGTGACTGAATTCACATAGAATATTTTATTAGTTCTAAGAGGTCTAACAGGAGTAGCAAACTTGATCAGTTCTAAAAATTCTGGGCAATGTGTTAAGCCATGAATAATTTTATAGAGAAAGACTATATCAGACTTGGTTCTTCTAGCCTCAAGCGATAATAAATTTAAATGATTTAAAATGTACGTATAGTTATGATTCTCAATAACAATATTGCATTTAAATGCGCAGAATCTAAGAAACTTGTTCTGAACCTTCTCAAGTGTATATTTATAATTTAAATAGCATGGAGACCATATTACTGAACAATATTCCAGATTAGATCTAACTAAGGCCACATAAACGCTCTTTATTGCTTTCAGAGAAAATTCAGAACAGTTTCTCAAAGTAAAACCTAACATCCTTAGTGCTTTATTAGATATATTTAAAATATGCTTATTAAAACTTAGCCGTTCATCAAAAACTATTCCCAAATCTTTTATTTCTGAAGCATATGTAAGTGTAGAATTATTCAACGAGTAGTTATAAAAAAACTTTCTATTGGTTCTAAAGAAACTAATTGTATAGCATTTCTCTATATTTAGGAAAAGTTGATTATTAATGGTCCATTCATACAGATTATTTAGATCATTCTGAAGTGTTACTGAATCGCTTATTGACTTAATCGGACGAAATATTTTTAAGTCATCGGCAAATAGTAGAAACTCAGATTTTATTATATATTGTAAATCATTTATAAATAAGTTAAACAAGAGTGGGGCACAGTGTGTCCCTTGAGGAACGCCAGACAGAACTTTAATCTTCTGCGAAAAGAAATTTCCTATCTTCACTTTTTGATAGCGATCAGTCAAAAAACTGTGTATCCACTGTAATAAACCATTTTGGAAACCCAAGTTGGAAAGTTTTGTAATCAAGCGTGTATGATTAACACTATCAAATGCCTTCTTAAAGTCTGTGTATACTGAGTCAATCTGGCCTTGTTTTGACAATGTATCTAAAATTTTTTGTTGATAAAGTAATAAATTAGTTGTGGATGATTTACCTTGAGAAAATCCATGTTGTTGGTCAATCAAAATTTTGTTACAGGACCAGTTTAGTTTATCATACATTATACTATCAAATATCTTAGACAAACTAGACTGGTTACAAATACTCCTATAATTTCTTATATTATTTCTGTCCCCAGATTTAAAAATTGGGATTATATAGCTGTTTTTCCATAAATCTGGAAAGACACCCTGATGTAGAGACATATTGAAAAGTATATGAATAGGATGGGTCAGAGAAAAAATGCAGTTTTTAATTAGGATATCTGGAATTCCATCAGGTCCAGAACTGCTTTTATTCGGGAGCTTAGAAATTTTATTGAATATATTTTCAATAGTTATAGGAGTGCAATTGATATCATATTGATAATTATTGCCATAATCAGTATCAGGGCAGACACAACAAAAAAACAATGAGCCAAATCGGTCGAGCCGTTCTCAAGTGATGATGTACCATACATGCGGCAATTGATTTTTATTTATATAGATTATTCAACATCGTTTCAAAGCAGCTGCTTGTAAATACTTACCATTATTAAATTTCTATGAAGGATGGATTCAAAATTGGAGTGATGAATCTTCAGCTGCAGTTTTTACAAAAAAATTTTTATATAGTAACATTTAGATCTATCTGGTATAAATTGGTACCCTGTAAAATTAAATTAAAATCTTTTTGACTAGCCATTTTTATGCACTGTTGAAGGAGTTATAGTAAAGGACCATGATTTTCGATTTTACTGCACGGACCCGCATCGCGTTAATTGTTTCATCAACTGCTCCTTGCTACTCAAACAAAAGCATTCTCTCTCTCGCGCTGTGTTGCTCGATGGGATTTATCGGTTTTATCGACCTGTAGCGGAATTCATGTGCGAGTTTCCTGTTTCATCCGGCCGTTTGGTATGCTTGCAGTTTTTAAACCTAGGGCCCGCTCGATATTTTTAGATATGGTTTTAAACTCCTTTTTAGTTTATTGGTCGGTAACGCAACTTATTTTCTCTCATACAGCTGTTTGTTATTCTCAGCCGAATATCTAGTAGGCGCTGTGCTTCTGTTTTTCGTATGCAGTGTTCGTTTAATCTGTGCTTACAAATGCTTTTTTAAAATGGAATCACTGACTTTGAAACATTTTTTTATTTTCTGCTTAACACAGTAATTTTTCCAGCGTATTTTATAGGGCATTATAGAGAACTGAAAAAATTGAAAATCTGAAACTTTGGCCATGGATTTTATGTGTAAGAGCGACTGCAACTACAATAATATATTGACTGTGATATTACTTCCAGTTATACCAAAAGTCGGTATCAACTTTGTTATTTTAAATAGAACACCAGGTATATTATTACATTTTTGAATTTGGCTTAAAATTTTAGAGAAATTTTGTCTCTTGAACTAACATTCTATTTTGTATGGTTTCTGTAGAATTTGTAATTTTTGAAAATTTTTGAGAAATGCTTAAAAATTAAAAATCAAATTTTTGGCTAATTATAAGAACACTGTAAAACAAAGTTGTGTGCGTGTATCGCGTGTATCACACCAGATTTTTAAAATCTTTTCTCGTGGTTTCTGCTTAAAACATTCTTTTTCATGTGAATATTTTGTTTTTTAAATCTTTTCTTACGTTTTCTGGCTAAAGGACTCTTACGTATATGGATCTTTTAGAGGTTTTAAATCTTTTTTACATATTTTGCTTAGAAAACTTCTTTTTTATGTGAATCTTGTGTTTTTTAAATCTTCTCTTACTTGTTCTGCTTAAAAAGGTCTTTGAATTGTGTTATTTTACGAATACAAACAATATTTTTTCTACGACCACTACTAAAAGTAGGCTATTTAACACTCGCTTGTTTCACTAAAAGTGAGGTTTTATAATTTACCGTGGTTAAAGAAATCAGCTGTTTACTTTTAGCACATGTGCTAAAAGTGAAGTGAGGTTACAAAACTATTCTACGTTTTTCTTAGTAATAAAGTGTTTTACATGATTAAAGCAGCATATAATAATTGAAGTATAACATATTTACTAGGTTCTTTTGACATTATTTTTTACAGATTTTAGTAAAACTAAAACGACCTGAAATTCTAAAACTGTGGATGCAGGCTGTTTAGAAAATATTAAACCAAATGTCAACACAGTGCTATGTAGTCAACATTTCACTGATAATAGCTATTTAGAATAATCTAAATAATAACCTTTCGCAAAAGGATGCTGTTTTGCTTTCCCCCAGAGTTAAAGTAAGTAATGCTAAACTGCAGAATCCGGGGCAAATTTCCCTCCTTTTACTTGCTTCCCTTACAATTTTGATTATGGTTACTAGAGAAACATACTTAATAAAAATTAATATTGATAATAGCAGGAGAATGTGCCCCAGATTCTGCAGTTTTCCCAAAATTTTTACATAAAAAGTTATGTACTTATCTTTTTCTCTAATTATTAGTCATCAACGATGTGTATGGAAATGGAAATTGCTATAAGTATTTCCCACATATCCAATGCTGGCACACAAACATCTAGGCGTTTTAAAAAAATCGTTATCTGAAATAATAATGAAATGGAAAACCAACACTTTCCAACAACAATTTATTAAAGAGACAATAAAATTATCAACAGACTTAATCCTGCGCCACTGGCTTTCGGTGTCACAGACCGATGATAACTTCGATGGTTTCTATTTTTACTAATATAAGGCTCAATGTGTCGAGGTAAATACTACCTTTAAATTACACTAGAAGAAACATGCGTTAGTTTTTGTTTGAGCAAAATTATCGGTTTGATACACCAATGCCAGTATTAGCATTGTTCGTATGGTATATTATGAAAACACACTAGAAAAGCAATTAGCTCCTAGTTTTACTTACTACGTTATTGGCACAGTATTATCATAAAATTGCCCAGATAGTTGAATGCATATATATAATACACATATATTGCTAGTAGGGCCTCGGAACGCCAGAAAACATTACGGCGCCGACATAGTCTCACTTAGAGTATAACGCGTCTCATGCGCATGCGTGGGAATTCAAACTCCGCCTTTAGAAGCGAATTTTAAACTTGACCACTTCCCCATTGGGCGGACGACGCCGCCGCGCTTGCACACAGCTCACCATTATACATTGAAGAGTTGGTTGTCTGTCTCACTTCCTTGGCAAGTTTCCCACTCATAGCCGCTAGCAATATAGTAAGTATTAGATATATGGTTGAATGATTCTACTTGCTCTAGCTGGTTCTGTTTTATACTTATACCCTGCTGGTCGGGATTTTCAGGAGTAATCATGATCTTAGCCTTTTTGATGTTTATATGCAGGCCTAAGGACTTATACGCCCATTTATATGCGTTCAAAATGTTTTGAATAGCTTCAGGTGTGTGTGCTACCAAAACACAGTCGTCAGCATACATTAGTTCGGCGATGTAACGAGACCTTGTTTTGTACTCGGCTTTCAGGCGTGATGGATTATCCTATATCCTAGATGTCCTATATCTAATAGCAATATTTTTTCCCTCCAGTTTTTTGTCCACAATCATGGTGAATGCTGTCATGAATATATTGAACAGCAAAGGGGCCAAGACGCAGCCCTGTCTGACACCCGTCTTGGTTTCGAAAGAGTCTGTTAGTTGACCACCATATGATATCTTAGGCCAGTTATTCTCGTGCAAACGTCTACATACATTTACAAATTTAGAGGGTATACCAAATTTACGCATGATTAGCCAGAGCGCGTTTCGGTTTATGGAATCGAAGGCTTTCATAATGTCAACAAAAGCAATGTAAATGTTGCTCTGCTGTTCAATGATCTTTTCTTGCAGCTGGCGGAGACAGAAGATCATGTTTGTAGTGGAGCGTTGTGGTCTAAAGCCGGTTTGAAAGTCCGGTATAAACTTGTCGATGTATGGAAGCAGTCTGTTAGCCATGGCCCTCGTTAGGATCTTGCCAGCTACTACTAATAGGGTACAGAAAAATAACTGGTGGGACAAGGAGTGCAGAGAAAAGAAAAGAGTAGTAAGACGAGCATTAAGGAAACTGAAGAAAGAACACATAAACATAGAAACATATGTACGAGAAAAACAAGAACTCAAAGACCTATGTAAAAAAAAAGACAAAAAAAATCTGGAAGTACATAGCGTGCAATAAGAAAGTAAAGTCGAATAACCGGAACGGTATAAAGACAATGGAATAGGCAGAATACTTCAAAGAACTACTGGAAGGGAGTAATGAAAGAACGGCGGAGGAAGAGGTAGAAGTAATAACAACCACGGAGAGTATAACAGAAGAAATAAAGTATCAGATACAGCAGCTGAAAAAACAGAAAGCAGCTGGACCGGATAAAATACAAAACGAAGCTTTGAAGTATATGGAGAAAGAAGGGACCGAAATCATGAGGAAATGTATAAATGAGATCTGGCAGCAAGGCAGAATACCAAACAGCTGGAGAGAGGGCATTATATATCCAATCCATAAAGGCGGAAACAAAGAAGAAATAAGAAATTACAGAGGGATTAGTCTACTAAATTCTATGTACAAACTATATGCAAAGATAATACAGAAAAAACTACAAGAAGAAATAGAGGAAAATCAACAGATACCGGAAAGCCAAGCGGGATTCAGGAAAAACAGAGGAACAGTTGACAACTTATATGTGCTAAACTACGCAATTGAAAAGAGGTTGAAACAAGGTGAGAAACTGTATGTGTTTTTGCGGACCTGAAAGCTGCGTTCGATAAGATAAATAGAGCAAAGCTATGGAAACACATGGAAAAAAAGGAATAAGCAGGATACTAATAAACAGAATACAGGACATATACAAGGAAACCATAAGCTATATAGGCACAGGCACAGAGGAAAGAAGATTTTGGACTGAAAGAGGACTCAGACAGGGCTGTCCACTAAGCCCAATATTATTCAATATATACATATCAGATTTAGATGAACACTTGGCTAAGGAAATAATAGGAGGCATAGTAATAGGAAGAACAAAAATAAGAACACTGGCGTACGCGGATGATATAGCGATGATAGCTACAACACCTGGAGAAATGCGATGCATGATGGAGAATTTACAAGCATACCTAAAGAAGAAAGATTTGATACTAAACACAGAAAAATCAAAAATAATGGAATTCAGGAGAAGCAGGGGAAGGAGGAAAGAAGAAAGATGGAAGTGGGGAAATGAGAGGATAGAAAGAGTGAAAGTGTTTAAATACCTAGGTTACTACCTACACGAAAATAATAGTACTAGGACACACATAAATTACGAGAAGAAAAAAGCAACAATGGCACTGGCACAACTTTGGGGCATAGGAAGAAGAAAATTCCCCGATAACTTCCAAGCAAAAATGTTAATCTTTGATGCAATAATACGCAGCATGCTACTGTACGCAGCAGAAGTGTGGGGCTGGACTCTAACGACGCAATTGGACGGAGTGATGCTTAAATACATAAAATGGACATTAGGGCTAAAGAAGACAACCCCTACAAACATAGTGTTAGCAGAAACAAACAGAAACAGCTTAGAAGTAGACGCAGGAAGAAGGGCGGTAAGATATGAAGAACGAATAAGGACTGGATCAAAAGGAGAATATGCGATAGAGGTGCAAAGAGAATTATCAAACGAAGAAAGCAGAGGAGACTACACAAGATATGGGTTACAGAGAAAGAACTACTATGAAGAAGCAGGACTATCACTGGAAGAAGTAAGAAAGAGGACTAAACTAACCAAAGAGGTAGGAGGAAGAAGGATAGAGGTTGAACAACAGAAAAGATACAACAGCTTAAATAAATATGAAGTATATCGAAACATAGTGCAATATAACAGATTACCCGAATACCTGATTAGAAAAGGAAACAAAAATTCACAGAGTATAATAGCAAGATTCAGATGTGGAAATGAAGAGTTAAGTAAAATAAAATGGCTACAGAGAGAAGAAAAGAAATGTAGAATATGTCATAGAAGCGAGGAAACTATTATACACTTAATTTACAACTGTGAGGGCATGGGAAACAACCCGTTGGGCGTATATAGGATACTAGGAGAAGACGGTGCTGGACTGGAATGGATGAAGAAAGTGTTAGAAAAAAGGGAAAACCAATAGAAAGGGCTGGAAAATAAATGTGGAAAATGTTTACATTATATATTGAGATATGTAGTTAAGAAGTAAATTGTTAAAATAAGCAAGTCAGCAACTTAAGGAGGTTGGGGCGTTACGTACTTGACGAATAGAAAATCGTAAAAAAAATATATACTGTAGAAAAGTGCATTTAAAAACTCCCCTATAAATTTGAAGAAAATTGTCTCGTCAGAATAGGAGAAAATAAATCGTAAAATTGTGTAAAAATACATGGGCTCTTATGGGCGGAAACTATCGGGACGGTTAAAAAAAAAAGTAAACTAAGAAATGTTGATGGAACACTTTGCACAACCAAATGCAATATTCTCCGAAGACACTGGTAAAATTTGAACTCGATTCACTCGCTGAATTTGTTGCATTAGTGAAAAATATATCATTGTGCACTAAAAATGGCTCCGGTCGGCCTGCCTGTCACTTTTATGCGGCAACGCTGCGAAGTCTCACGCCTGTATTCATAGTCGATCGTCTGCAACTCGCCAGAGTTTCGTTATGAATAGTATGTTGGCGGCACTGTACGTCTATGTCAAATTCGAGGTTAGCAGGTTAGATTTTGTGTCAGTTTCTGTCAAAACTGACGAAAACCTAACCTGATCACCTCGAATTTGACATAGACGTACAGTGCCGCCAACATACTATTCATAACGAAACTCCGGCGAGTCGCCGGCGATCCGCTGGCGAACGACTATGAATACGGGTGTCAGCTTTCTCAGCGCTTCATGCGCAAGCGAAATACGTATGTCGGATTAATTGAATACTTGCTACTCCCCAAGAACAGCTTTAGAATTAACGTGGTATATTTTACGTTGAACATAGCCGTCAGAATAAGAGTAACCAATCGTTGGCACAGTACGAACTGTCAAACAGACATGGCATCGAATTTTGAAGACACTTGCCAGACCACGGCGGCTTTCATTTTCTATGCACGATAACGACAAAATTTGGTCGCAGACAAGGCATTTCAAGTTTTTGGCTAACACCGGAATGTCAACGATTCTCCGGCCTTCTACTCCGTGCGACACGCTATCTTGCACAATTTCGTCGCGGCTTTATGCGCGTTTAGAAGCATGCACGATTGACGCAGCTTCTTCCGATGCAACAACTCATTGTTGACAGCGTATTATAGGTTAGAGTGCCATAAGAGCAGTAGTGCCAAGCAAAAGTTTCATTCAAACTACTGGCAACGTTGACAAACTTCAGCGTTTAATTTATTCAATTCGAAACTACATTTTGTCTGTAAAAAATAGTTTCTCATTGCTATTACAGGTACAAAATCGTAAAAAATATTTAAAAACCATACATTCATCTTTACTATGTACTCAAAAATGAGAAAAACATTATACTTTATTTGTCTTTCTGAAGTTGGCAATGCCTGCCGTAGCATATGCATTTACCACAGGCCAACCCCCTTACGTCGCGTCTCGCACAGGATCGCCCCAACCTCCTTAAACTACATTTGTATGCATAAACAAATTAAATAAATATTATATTATTATATTACTAATAGGGAAATGCCTCTGTAGTTGCCGCAATCTGCTTGGTCTTCTTTCCTCTTGTAAATGTTCGCTATGATCGCGTCTTTGAAATCTTGTGGTACTTCCTCTTGGGTCCAAATCAGATCGAATAGTCCTTTCGAAGAGGTAACTATGTCATTTCCAAGGGCTTTAAAAACTTCCGCGGGAATCCGATCTTCGCCGGGAGATTTGTTGTTCTTGAGTTCTGTGAGAGCTTTTACGATTTCTTCTTGAGACAGTGGGATAGCCAGGTGTTCGGCTGTATTGTACTGTGGAATTAGATCTAGGACAGCTAGGTCTATTACGTTTGCTTGGTTCAGGGTTTGCGATGTTTCCACCATTCCCTCACTTCGTTCTCAGCTTTCAGTAACTGACCGTTCTTAGCTCGAATGGAGTGGAGTTTATTGGTTGTAGGGCCATATACTTCTTTTATGGCTTGGAAGAACCATCGACTGTCACGCTGGTCAGCATAAGATTGTACTTCTCTTGCTTTATTTCTTCACCAATTGTTTTTGATCTCTCTAATTCTTCGACGCACCTCATGTTTGATTGCGGAATGGTTTTCCTGTGCTTCTTTATCGTTAGGGTGATTGGAGGGGTTTTTAAAAGAACGTCGCTTGTTTTCTAGAAGTGGTTCAAAGCTTTCAATATTGTCGTTGAACCAGTCTTGCTGCTTCCTTTTCTTGAATCCCAGGATTTCTTTACAGACATCTGATACTGCTTGCTTAATATGTCTCCAATAGTGATCTGGTGATACCACCTTTGTGAGGTCAATTTGTGAGAGGCTGTCACAAACTTTTGTTTTTAGTTCGGCGGTTACATTCATGTCTGCGAGCAGGCTCATGTTAAACTGGGTTGTAATTTTTGTTTTGTGAGTTGTTACGTACTTGGGGCGAAGTTTTATGTTCATTTTTGAGATTACCATCCGATGGTCAGTCCAGCACTCGATGTAGATGGGAGCCTTTGTATTGAATACTTCGCTAATGTGTTCCTGCCTGACTATGACATAGTCCAGCTGATGCCAATGCTTAGACCGGGGATGTTGCCAGGTTCCTTTAAATTTGTCATCATGTTTGACGTATGTCTTGGTTATTGCAAGTCCATGTTCAGTGCATTTCGTCAGCAGAAATTGGCCATTTTCATTCGTGTTTCCCAATCCATGTCTTCCGATAACTTTGGGCCATATTAGGTATTCTTTCCCAACGCGAGCGTTAAAATCGCCTAAAAGGATGATTCTGTCTTTTCTTGGAATTCTAATTAGTGGGTCCTTGAGTTGTTGGTAGAACATTTTTTTAGGTTCCATATCCGCATGCAAGATTGGGGCATAGACACTTATCAACGTGACATATTCTTGATCAGTTATGGGGTAACGCATAACTATGAGTCGCTCTGATATTCCTAGGGGTAGTTCTTGGAGTCGGGATACGATAGAGTTTTTGATGGCAAAACCTACTCCGTGTATTTTGTTGTTGGTTTCCTCCGGGTATCCTTACCAGAAGAAGGTGTATTGGTTTTCTTTTATACTTCCTTCTCCCAGAATTCTTGTCTCACTGATTGCCGCTATATCGATTTTAAGTCGCTCCAGTTCTTTAGAGATGATAGCGGTCCTTCTCTCTGGATGCAGGGACCTAGGAGCATCAACGAGTGTCCGTAGGTTCCAGGTGGCAACAGTAAATATAGGTTTTTCTGTACGTTGTGCGGTAGTTTCTTGATGATTCGATCGCGTCGGTGCCCTCCCCCGGAGATCCGATTGGGAAGGCCTTTTAACTCCGAAATTAATTGTCCTTTGCGAATGTTTCATCTTGGATGTGAAAGGCTGCGTAGGTAGTAAGCTGAGGCATAGCAGAAGAGAAGTTGTCCAATGGCACAGAGTGATCTGCGACGACCGAGCTTCTTCCACTACCTATATGTCTGTGAAGGTGTTGGTCGCCTTCTAGAATGATCAGGGTGATATAGTGAGAGAGACTCACAAAGGTGGCTACAGACAGTACGGTTTGGCCCTGAGTGCTGTAGCAAGGATTTCGGATTTAAAGAGAATACCTTGGCCTGACGGCATTTACCATAGTGAGATTGATGGCCACAGCTTCTAGGTGGTGAATGTTTGTCAAGTCTACTGGAGTTGCAGCGAGGTTACGTTTTATTATTATTGCTGATCTTCCCCATCCAATTGCATTTTCTCGATCTTTCCTGTATATTTGATAACCAGGTATAGTAAATTTCTCATTTTGTACAAAATGCAATTCTGTAACACAAGCTAAATCTATGCCATGTCTAGCCATGAATGATATAAAGGTAGATCTCTGTTGTTTTAAACCGTTGGCGGTCCAGTTTAAAAAGGTTAATTTATTTAGAAGTAGTTTATTATTTTGTGCCATTTTGAAGTAGCAAAGGAATTAAGGAATTTTTTATTTTATCAAGATGTGTGATAATTTCTATAATAGCTTGAAGGATATTTGAGATGATAGGATTAGGGTCTGGAGTAATTGGGTTTGTTTTGTCAGAGCTGCTGGTATTAGACGGGGAAAGATTTTTTTGGAGTTGTGCTGCATATGTTGCGTTGGAGGTAATTTTTCCTGTGATTAAAGAGTTGGGGTTGGAAGATCGAATTACTGGTAATGTTGTTTTACTGCTGAACTTTTGTATATAGGGGCAACCTCTGCATTTTGTCGTATGTTCCCCTCCACAGTTGACACATGCCGGTTTTTCTGTTTCTTTGTTTTTATTACATTTAGAGAAGTGATGGTGCTCTGTACATTTGACGCATCGTGGTGGTAAATGACAGTAATTTTTGGTGTGTCCAATAAACTGACAGTTAGTGCACTGCGGAGTGTCGCTAGTTCTGCATCGAGGTTTAACCGTTACTACGCAGTGTAGCAGTCTGTTTAGGTTGAAAATGTCCTTAGCTTTGTCATTTTTGCTCAATTCAACTGCTATAATTGGCATTGGTACTTTTTATGATTCATAGTACAGGAACTTTCGAAGAAAAATGGTCTCATCTTCGGAAAAATTTATAGTGAGCTATAAATTGGTGTACACGTACCTTTCAGCTCCACAAACAATCTGTGAAAAGTCCCAAAGATTTTGGTGTATGCATAACTTTTGACAGCGGAAAAACGGACCAAAAAAGTACCCTTTTTCGGTTTTTGCCAATATCTTCGTTCCCATCGATCCTACGGCTATGAAGTGTACTTATAAAAAAGAAATAACGGCAAATTCTCTACAAAAAAGGTGTTATAAAGTTTATCGATAGAACCAGTCATTTTCACGGAAAAAGGCGTGAAACATCAGATTAAGTTTTGTGGTTGGGCGCCGATGCGTCATGCGTTCTGTGCGCCGGCACATACAAAAATTACGTAAAAGCTAAACGGCCGGCGCGGACGATATTTCACACAATCAGGACGAAGACTCAGCTAGGGCCGCTGCCCAGCCCGTAACAAAATATACCGACTAAACATCAGTGGAGCGAGGGAGGGTTCTATACGATATTACCAACGGCCAAAGGGACAGTAAACATTGATAAAATTAAATAGGGCGCCACCCGGTTTCATCGAAGTAAACGAAAATACAAAGATAGACCCAGAGTAAAACCGGAAAATCAAATGAGCCTACCTTCTAACTTATCACCCTGGCGAAATCCAAAGCTCAACGGGAATGGAAAATGCACAGCCTCATGACACTGCAGCAGCAAGCGCCGCCAACTTACCTGTAACGCTTAAACACTCAGGCTTTGCCGTACATTTACCTTTACACAGTAATCTGAAAGTGGGCATGATTATTAATAGTAATTACACACGCTACCTGAATGGGTCAGCCGAGCGATGGAGTCACGGCGGGTAGCCGGCTCACCAAATGCGACGAACGTACTGCGGAGGTGTGGGAGTCGAGCGGCCCCTGAGGGTAATTCAACAACGTGACAAGGTCTGAATTAAGTCCCCCTCGGGACAATCGAAACGGACGAGACCGAAGGCTTGTCCAGCCCTGCAATATGGATCCTCAGCTACGGGAGGAAAAGCCTCTTCACGGCCCAATGAAATTATGTAAAACTGACGGTCATACGAACAATCTAGGGCACCACATGTTCACTCAACAAGAAAACCACACCACCTCTCGCTTGAGCGGTCCGTCGAGAAGTCCATCAAAACAACACAAAGCCAAAACTCGCCTTTTCGCGTCAAACACAACAAGCGGGACCAAGCTGTAACAGCACAAACACAGGACGCTGTGCCCGAAGGCACGGCGGCTACCAATACCCAACGCTCACAGACGCGCTTATGAAGACGGCCGGTGACTGACTAATCCCAAAACAGACGCCACGCCGAGTTTTGCGCATTATCGCGCCAAAAGTTGTAGCCAATCCAATCGCAGTTTGCCCCGCGTGACAACGGCGAGGCAAGCCGCGGACGAGAGAGAGCGACTGAAGTTTAAATTATTTAAGGAAGATATCTCGCTCGCTCCCATGGGCTATGTTTTGAAATTGATGTAAACGCAACGAAACAAAATGCAGTTGCAACTACGACGGCATGGAGACCAGAGCGAACCTACTAGAGAGAGTTGCGTAGAAAATGTAAAAATTAGAAGATAGCGCACAGAAAACCATTACATGCACTAAAATATCCATACAAAATTTTTACCGGAGTTTCAATGCCCGATTACGTAAAAACTATTGGTGTTATCGATAAACTTTATATCACCTTTTTTGTAGAGAATTTTCCGTTCTTTCTTTTTTATAAGTACACTTCATAGCCGTAGGATCGATGAGAACGAAGATATTGGCAAAAAACCGAAAAAAGGCACTTTTTTGGGCAGTTTTTCAGCTGTCAAAAGTTAAGCATACACCGGAATCTTTGGGACTTTTTACAGATTGTTTGTGGAGCTGAAAGGTACGTGTACACCAATTTATAGCTCACTATAAATTTTTCCGAAGTGAAATGCTAAACTTCCTGGACTATCAGTAATCGGGTGGTTTTGAGTGCAGGGTAGTTTAAGTTATTTAATTCTGTGTTTATTTCTTGTTCCGTTATTGAGATAGGAACATTGCGCACTATTACAGAGATGTCGTTGGACATTTTGTATTTCTGATAAGCTTTGTTCTTCTTGTTTAACCATGATTTTGCATCTACACCAAACCACTTCGGATATTTAGACCTTTTACTTATGACTTTAGGTACATATAATTCAATAATTTGAAAAAGGTTTCTACAGCTTGATTCATTTGTAAGTTCTGGAGTGATCGACACAAATCAAGATTTGTCAAGGTCTCATTTATAAGATCGTAATTTGCTCTTCTAAAATCGTAAATGATTCAGTTGTACATTACTGGTAGTGAGTTTTTAAGTATAGAATATTATATGAGTAGGGGTGGGTGGTGATTATCTTCAAGTACAAGCGCTATATCAGCTTTACAGAGTGACAGGTCCTCAATATCGGAGAAAAGTAGGTCTAGTAGTTTACCATTAGAATTTAGTAGATAATTGAGTTGATTTAATCCGAGGGCACTGAAGCCATCAAGGCTCGCTTATTTGAATTTGTTTCACTGCTTGAAGTATTTTCAAATTCCATTACAGTCGGGTTGTCAACAATATTAGCTCTTTTAAGGATTATATTTGGTGGCTTCAGAATAAATTCGCTTGTTTCACTCATATTTACGTTTTAACATTTATGGATTTATGTGATACGATTGTAGGAGTTTATGCAAGGTGAACGCAGGTTATCAGTACCTACTGAGGCAGCTGGAGCTCGCCGCAATCTGCTTACCTCAGTTTGCCGATTGCGGCATGTAGCACACACTTATTTCGCTTTTAAACTTATTGTATGATTGAGCAACTAGTAAAATCGAATAATAATAATTGATTCTCTGCATATAGCAATAAATTGTTATAGAAAAGAAATCAATCACACGTCCTCACTCTCTGAGGTGCATAGCACTGAAGCAAAATAGCAATCTCTCCGAATTGCATATACTATTTATTTCACGTTGCAGGAAGATTTAAAACTACAAACCTGGTTTTTTTAAACATAATTTATTGACATTTTTAAATTTTAAAGTTGGTGGCATTGTAAGTCTATGTCAAATTTGAGGTTATCAGGTTAGGTTTTGCATCAGTTTTGACGCAGACTGATGCAAAACCTAACCTGCTAACCACGAATTTGACATAATTGTTGTTTCAGTCATAATGAAAACTAGGTAAATTTCTCTCCTCTAGGAAACAATTCATTATTTCTGTCACGATTTTGGTATCCTAGAAAGCGTGTTTTGTTCCCAGACGTGAAAAAATATGTTTCATATGTTATTTCATTTTATATTTACTTTATACTCTTATAATTGTCAAAATTTTCAATTAAAAGAAAAAATAAACACAAATTTATATGATTTATTGAAACTTTATATCTGAACTAAATTTTTAAATACAATAACATTTTTCTTGTAACTTTTAAAAATAAAATTGAAAATAAGAGTAGTTTACTCTTGCGGCAATTTTAAATTAATTCCATTCCCCGCCAAAGCGAAGAACAGTTTTCATAAAGGTTTCATACTTTTTGGAAAACTCTGTTTAGACTTCTTAGTCAATGTTAGTGTATCCACATCCGCGCCTTAAAACTGATAAAATTTGTTTTTTTTTAAGAGAGATTGCTAAATCAGTTTTGACTCGTATCTAAATGATATCACCATGGTATATTTTCTTAAACAGCATCGTCACATTTTTGATAAAGAAGTAAATTTTAATTTACAAATTCTAAGAGAATGCAGCTGAGTATTCGAAAATGATTTGTAAAAAATAACTCTATGCACTCTCAGGAAGAACTCAGTAATGATATAATTTTCTAGTTTATGACCACCCTGTATACTTACATACATATTCAGAAACAATCTTAATAAAAGGACAAAATTATATAGGTAAACAACGTTATCTATTTTAGGTAGTAATTGTTCTCAGTGCAGCTATTTAATTCTAAATTTTTTTGTAAAATTTGAATTCAATTATGCTGATCAGATTACGCGTAGCTTTATATTTATAATCATACTATAACCACAAATACCCATTTTAGGTAGTTACCCTTAAAAATAAATACCTAGGTATTTTACATTTTTACTTCCTTTTACGATAAAGGAAGTATTGGATTCACCCCAAAAATTCGAAATTGAGTTTTCAACAGATCTTCACGTTTTAGAGTCCCGCTGATCCCAAAAAACATATTTTTTTTTCATTGGTCTATCTGTCTGTCTGTGAACAGAATATCTCAAAAACCAAAAGAGGTATGACGTTGAAACTTCATATATAAGTTTTGTGCAGTATGTAGATGCGACAGCAAGTTTTTGAAAAAAATTGTATAACCGGAAGTAGGTGTTTACTCTTGTAATTTTTCAGTTTTTTTCGATTTTTTCAAAAACGGCTCTAACGGTTTTTTCAAACTTTACATTTTTATTAAACTTTTAATGTGTATTGTTGTGAGATAGGTGATTTTCCAGTTGAATGCTTCTAAAATGGGTTTCTTTTGTTTCTTTTTTAAATTTTTTTATTAACTCTTTTTTATATACAACACCCGTATATTACTACATTTTTGAATTCAGCTTAGAATTCTAGAAAAAATTTGTCTCTTCAACTAACTCTCTATTTTGTACCGTTTTTGTAGAATTTGCAATTTTTGAAAATTTTTGACAAATGCTTAGAAATTAAAAATCTAATTTTTGGCTAATTATAATATCACTGTAAAAGGAAGTTGTGTGAGTGTATCACACCAGATTTTTAGTAATATATTCATTGTAGTAAAATCTTATTGTTAATGAATATTGAATTGAATTGTCAACAATTTTTTCCCGATAAATACTTCAGATTGCAGTTGGCAGGAAAATCTTTAGTTCTGAAAAACGCTGCATCATTTGTAATCTACAGCAATAAAGTTAGATAAAGTCCTTTTCATAAATTAGAGACGATGCCTCCTTATCCAAAATATATCTCTAGTTTGGCATTACTAATCGTTCTAGGAAATATTAGTATTCTTGAAGGTGTCAGAGTTCTGACTACCATAACATGATATGCAAATTAGAAAATGTGATGGATTTGGCAAGCAATTAATCAGCATTGTGTCGTGTGTTTGCAAGGTTTAAGACAGTTGAAGATCAGTTTTTGGCAGTTGACCGGCAACATTACGCAATCACTTGTTTTCAGGCACCTGTTTTTGCTTTATAATCGGTGCCGTTCACATGTAATGTTCGATGAAAATGATTGTTGAATGTTGTTTTTGATTTGTCAATCAATTTAGATTGATAAATAATGTAAGCAAATGCATTTGGAGAAACGTATCAGTATATTACATTTCTTTATTTGATTCAAATTATCTTTGTAGTTACAAAATGTCAAGTGAAAGACCAAGATTCATTGCGAAGACACATTCACTACAGTAATGAATCATATACCTATAAGCCATTCACGATCTTTTTGGGTCAGGTGAGGCTATGAGCATCTAGTAATTTTGTTGGCAGAACCTCTGTTGCAACTAAACTCCCTCATGGAAATTGACACTTTTTGTGTTAGGTTAGATTGGTTTCAGTTTAAGGTTATATTTTCTGAATAGGTACATTGTTGCCGGATATTCTAGTCTCCACATCGACTCGCGTTCTTTTAAATTTGGTCTGTCCTTTTTAAATTGAAAGTAGCATCGTTTAATGGAAATAATTTGTTGTAACAAAATTATTTTGCGCATTTTGACTTTTCCTTTGACGAAAATTAAAATTATTTTTACACATTTTTTAAATCATTATTTTCTTACGAATATTAAAATAATAAATCTGGCAATGTGGTGGCAAGAAAATGTCGAACAGACACTGACAGAAAAAAAAGTTGCATCCGCTACATCATCGAATCAGTTAGTCCAACATGAAGAGAAAAAATCATAGCCAACTCTGTCCCAAAAAGGTCGTGAACGGCTTATACAGAGTATTAAGAAAAATTGTCAAAAACACTTAAGGGTTCATTCTATATTATTAAATGATTAAACTTTATTTGTATAAGTCCAGCAAACCTTTTTCATAAAATTGATAATTCACCACAAGAGTATTTCAATGTTGGATTAACTACCAGTAAAAATAAGGGATAACCGTAATGGGTATGAAGTGCGTACTGTGTAGTGTGTATATTAAATTGGAAAGAATTATTGTAATTAGAAAATAGAAAACAAAATTGAATTTCAAGGCCCATATCTCTGCAATAATTAATAATTTCTGGGTAGACTTATTGGATTTTTTAAATTTCATGACAGAGTCAGCTCCTATATTTGTTGATAAACTTTTTTAACGCCTTTTATATCAAAGAATTTCTGATTGAGTCATGTTTGACTACGTAGCAGGTTCGATTTTTTAATACTACTGTACTGAAAATGCTTCAAGTTTGATTCGAATGACTCAAAATTGCTTGCTCAAGGTCGATTTTGGCATGAATGAAATTGCTGTGTTGTAGAGAAGTTGATAATGGTGTGTTGTTGCAGTTCATTTGATGCTTTAGAGAAGTCACTGGTAGGTGTGCAGAAGTACGTTCAAGTCACAGATTTGTCTGAGGCCAGCCAGGAAGCGGTAGAAGAAAAGCTACGAGCAACCGATCGCCAGTAGCCACATTTACCTGCTCTCCATCTGTACTGTCTTATTATCTACTACAACTCACGTACCAAACTACGGTATTTATTTATATCAGTATGTGAATATTTAATAAAGCTTCATTTTTAAACTGTATGTATTTCTTTGTTGTACTCTCTTAATATTATTTTGAATAAATTTGAGTTACAAGATTTAATATTTTTTTAATTTTGTTACAACTCTAGAAATTACAGATTTTGATTAAAGCTGACTGTTTTCATTTTAACAATCGTCCAAGATGTTTCAGGCACTTATTGAAACAAACGAATTAAAGTCCTGAAGTACAATTAAGGTTTCCTGCTTATATTTAATTTTGATGTAAGTATTGAATTGCCCTATTCCAATCAAATTCATGGAAACTTCCAATATGTTAGCCAAAAGATATGATAAAAACTATGGTATATTTCCCACCTTGTGTTTAATGGTACCATTGACATTTTAAAATAAATTATAAAGAAAATTATAGAGACTCATGTGAGCAAATAATAATGGTGAGGCACTAACACCCCATGAAGGAGCTTGGCCTGCAAGGTGGAAGGTTAGAGCTTCCGTATCCTCGCTTTCACACCCGGCTGTCGCGTGTCAAATTCATGACACGTGGTGATGTGGTGAGCACCACGCATTAGACAACCGCATTATTACCCCTTGTTCTTTCGAACGCAGGTTCCCAATTATTTAAAGCGACTGGGTAGGCCGCCCGCCAGGCATCGATCTGGGATTTGAACTCCAGACTTCCGCGCCGCTGTCCGATGCTCTAACCATCAGAGCTACGCTGGCGCTCAAAAACATCACAAATATTCAAATTTTTTATTTTGCCAGTAACTAAAATTGGAGGAAAGTTTTCAAAACATAAGCCCTGGTCGTCTTGAGTCGAGTATCTGCAACTGTTTTTGTGTATAACAGGATATTTTAAGCTTTCTAAATATGTGCAGCTATACAGAAATAATCTGACAAGATTGTGGGGGATCAGTATATAAACCAGTTCCCTCTATTAATGCACTGCTAATATACTGTTCTGTCCAAAATTAACAAAATAATCTGCAATGATTTGTGTGTGTGGGAACTAACAATTTAATTAAATGTTATAATGGTTGTGGCTTCTGTTATTTGTACAAACATAAGATACGGAGAATTTGCAGTGTCAGTTGCTTGATATTTAATGCAGTTCAGTGAACATTAACAGGAGCCCTTGACCTATACAGTATGTGTTAGGCTTATATTTAAACACAAACTATAATAAGTCTTATAGGCTTGGAAAAAAACTGTTTTTGATTTTACGAAAACTTTAATTTTAGAAAAATTTGAAAAATACTGTCAATATTTGTGAATAATACCTAACTGTTTATTATCTTTTCTTTCGTTGTTATGATAATTATTATTGCTATTAATTGTTCCATTCCTTAGTAGGGAATTTTTGCCACCCTTTGGGGTCTGACTATCTGTTTTATCTATAATTTTTCAAGTGTTTTGGCAGTCTTTACTATTTTCAAACTTTCGTGTCCTTTGCCTTTAGTTCTCAATTAGCTATTTCCAAAGTTTGTATAGCTTCTTGATTAGGTATTTTGTTTTCTAACGGGTGTTCATAAACAGTCGTCATCCCAGTTGCTTTGAAAAACAAAATGTTATGTCTGTGATTAATTCGTGCAACACAATGAAACGTCATTGAGTACTGTCTTAGCGCATTTTTTCTCAATTTTAATAGACATACGTTTCTGAAGTCAAAACCTACTCGCATGACGACTGTTTATGAACACCCGTTATATGACCTAATCAAGCAATCCTTAGAGCTTCAATTCCTCTTACTATAGCTTTGTTTTTGGCATCAGTAATAGCTCATGATTTATCTTATTTCTGTTCGAATGAGACTGAATACTAACCTTAAAAACTTTCTTTTCGTTATTCTTAGCTAATTTTCCTGTTTCTTTGTTGATTTTATTGGCTCAGCAGCAGCATTCTTGGTTTTATTAAGATTTAGAAATGCTAATTTTGTTTCTTTATTAAAATGTTGTCTTTCAATATATGTTTATAGGAATGGTATAGTTTACACCCTACTGTTTGTATTATTGGCCTTTATCATTTTGACTATTAATTATCACTAGCACGTTCAGATATTTGTACGAGGGTTATTTTTTTTCAACCTCCGATTCAGTGGGAATAAAAAACGAACAAAAAGAAAACATGTATTGTATAGAAAATGCAAGTACATCTCTCAGCTACATTTCTACATCATCGCCACTTCAATGAAGGCACTTATCATTCCGTGGCACGAGTTCTTGTATGCCCTCCTCAAAGAAGTTTTCCACTAGGTTGCTCTGTTAACTGTTCACGTTGTCTTTCAGGCTTTTCTTGAAACTTTCTGCACCATTCTCGCACACAGCCGTCGCTCATACTATCCATCTGACAATGAATTTTAGCTGCATTATGTCATTCAACATATATGCCTTTGGCCAGAACAAAGCGAATTAGGGCTTACGCTGCGCAGTCCAAACTTGGCGGGCGCAGTAAGCTATAATTCACCTTCTTGTGGATGATGACTCAGTGCTGAAGGGCAAGATGCAACCAAATTTCATGGTCAGATTGGTACAGTTTATTGACGATGGCTGTGTGCGAAAATGGTGCAGAAAATTTTAAGAACGTTTAATAGAGCAACCTGGCGGCAATCTTTTTTGAAGAGGGTATACTAAAACTCGCGCCACGGTATAAATAGTGCCTTCATCGAAACTGCGATTATGTAGAAATGTAGCTGAGAGATGTACTTCCATTTTTTGTACAATAAATGTTTCATATTCATTCTTGTTTTTTATTCCTACTGAATCGGAGGTTAAAAGAAAAATAGCCTTCGTTTGTTTCAACCTGCAGGAAAGTATATTTGCCTAACATTAAATCTGTGGTACTGATTTCTCAGGGATATACATTTGCTTCTTGAAATAATTACAAGATCATCAGTATAGGCAGTGATTCCTTAATTATTATTGTGCGTTTGTAGTTGATTTTTCTTATTATTTTCTAAGATTAGATTACTTACCGTACGCCTTGATTTACTTGAAAATATTCTGTACTTGTATGTTCCTCAGGCTCATTTTAATTAGTTCAGTTTTGTTTTAAATTTTTGGACTTCTTTTCACTCTGTTAAAAGCAGCATTGAAATCAATAAACAACATATGAATCGTTATGTTGTACTCCCAGCTTATTTCAATAACTTCTCTCATGATATGGATTGCGTCAGCTCCTCTTTTTTTTACGGAAGCCCAATTCGTATTCACCGATTACCATGTCTGCATACTGATAGTCTGTTTTGGATTGATGTTAGTATTTTATATACCATATAATAGGTGTATTCATCCATAATTGCTGCACTGCTATGGGTCTCCCTTCTTGTGTACTGGTGCTGCAATTCCTCTTCCATTCTTCTGGTAACTTATTTGTTTACTTTATTTGTTTTATGATTTTGTATATATCCTTGCGTAATTGTTCTCTGTTTTCTCATTTTTAAATTTAAATGTTATAGTTTTTACCTTTTTTGGGTTGGCCTCTTCCTATACTGTTCGCTCTTCCTGTATTTCCTCCTTCTCATTCTTAAGTTTATAATTATGTTTCATCCTTTTTTTGCTGGTATAAAACATTTGAGTTGTTCAGTCTGTTGTGTTCTTGTAACTCCTTCATTTTCTAATTTAACAACTTCTTGTTTTTGCATTAATTTGTTATCGCCTTTATCTCTTCTTTATTTCTCTGCAAATTGTCATCAGCTCCCGTCCGTAACCATTTAATTTTCTGTTTTTCTACAATTTACCATGTCCTCACATTCTTCATCACATCATTTCTTGAAAACTTTCTTGCGTCTGTATCGTATAATCATCTCAGCTGCCTTAATAATGTTTTCTATTTTGTTATTCCATTTAGTGTTGATTTCTTCATAAGGACTTTTGTCGGGTGCGTTATTTAATTCTTCTTTCTTATGTCTTCATTTTCTAACTTTTCAGTTGCTTTTGCGTTGTACTACTTGCTATGCCATTTCGCATTTTGTCAATCATCAATGTCTATGTAGACTAGCGCCTTTAAATGACCTTTCATCAATTTCGCCTTGTACTGTTATGTAAGGTATATTTTCCAGCTGGTACTCGCCTATGATGTTTGCTACATATTTGTTCAGCTTGTCTGTCATCACATTTGCAATAATTTTATAGGAAGTTTAACAATTCTATAGTTCTTACACCCACTTTTGTCACCTTTCTTTCATCTATATTTGTTGAATTAGTTTGTGTATTCTTTTTCCTAGTTCTTCTTCGCCGTGCTTTATTTCTGCTACTACCCTATTCTATCTTGGACTCTTATTTTCTTTTAGCTGACCAATTATCTTCTGCACTTTTTCTGTAGGTGATTCCACTTCATCTTCGTCCTGTTCTGTATACCCCCTTTCCTCACCTTCATCTTCTCGATTTAGAATTCCAAATATTTTTTCCCTCGTCGTCTCCAACATTGTCGTGAGTTTAAGGATTTTCCGTGAAGTGGCAATTAGGTCAGACTATACACTATTTCAGAATATGTACAGTGATGTGACAAGAAGTATAAACGTAAAAATATTTTTGAATTCCAATTTCATATTTGGAGATTAAGCCCTGCTTGGCTTGTAACCAATTCCAAGTACCTACATTTTTTTTTTAAAGGAGGGCGTAATAGTAGACTATTTCCCACATCTCTTATTATCCAATGAAAAGCCATGCTTTTTCAAAATTCAACCAATCGTGTTTTTGTAGTGGCAAAAAATCGAAATTTTGCTTGGGATTTTGTCAGTTTCTTTTGCCACTTGCATCCACGGCAACCACCAAATATGTTGCTTTAATCAAGGTGGTATTTAAGAAACGTCATTTAAACTGTCATTGCGCAACAGTATAAATTTCAAAATGAACCGATATTTGGGAAATAGTCCACAAAATGTATTACGGGCTCATAATTTTGCTCGGCAAATGTTTTACTCACGATTTGTTGTTTTTTTGGCAATGCCCCTCGACAAACTAACTTTGACAAATTCCTTCGCCTTCGGTTCGGGAATTTGATCAAGTTAGTTTGTCTTGTGACATTGCCAAAACAAAATACTTTTGTAAAACATTTTTACCGAAAAAAGCATTTGCCCTTAATACATTATTACTGATAAAAAACCTTTTGTTTACTGGTCAAGTACCATTGTATGCAGATGGCAGCACAAAGTTCTACCAATCAGAGCCAGTTACTGCTACCAATTATGATGTGGTAAAGTAGTGGTGCTATCTGTTAGTACTATCGAAAAGTACCCCCTAGGAGTCGTTCAAGGTCATTCAAATCGGTATTTTGACATCAAAGGAACCGACAGTGAGTGTCTCTACTTGTTTGATTTATGTACGTTATTATTGTGACAAGGTTGCTTTGACATTAAATAAATATATTGCCAGGTTTACAAATCGTAACACAAATTACCCCAGATACTTTTGTACCTTTCCTGTTTCTAAATACAGCAAAGTGTCACTGAAAGTTGTTTAGAATGTAAAATTATGGCCCTTATTACAAAATAACTAAGTATTTTCATATAAATTACCGTTTCCCCAAGAAACAGTTTTACCAGAACAACTTGTTCGTGATGAACAAAATTATAAATTTAATTTTTTATACAAACTATAAAAATTATAAATTATAGATGGGAATTGCAATTATTGTTTATCTGAAAAATAACTGTTTTGTAAAAGTAATCAAATCTTTCAAAAATTTTGCAAATGACAATAATTTTGCATTCTAAACAACTTTTTACTTCCTTTTATAATAAAGGAAGTATTGGATTCACCCCAAAAATTCGAAATTGAGTTTTCAACAGATCTTCACGTTTAATAAAGTTTTGTTTTTAAATATTGCTGAGGTAACTATACCTGATTGGACAACTTTTAAATTGTAAAATAAGCTGATGCTCCTATCAGATTTTTAATCAGTTTTGGAACAGTTTATTTAGTATCACACCTAAAAACTGTTGCATAAATTATTTTCTTTTTTATCTCCATTATGTAAAACGTGTTATTGTAGCAATCCTACAAATAATTGTGTTCTTATTACATCGTTGCAGAAAGCAAATTTAACCTGTCAAAACAATAGCTTTGCTTCGACCACTGATTTGTGTTAAAATAGCAGTGTTAGTTTCCTTGATTGTTCAATTTTTATAAAAAAAAAGAAAATGTCTACAAGAAGCTTCTTTACATTTTATCCGTAAAATAATTAGGGAAGCAAATTCTAGTGTTAGACACTGCGAGCTACAAAATCTTAGATTTCAGAAATTTCCAAAATAGCTTTTGGGGAGTATTAAACTTTCCACCTTGAACTAACCATGTAGGATTTTTTTTTACAAAAACAAATCATCAGTTTCACAAGTTTATTGCGTTTTTTATTTTCATAATTGATATTGTGTCATGACGATCTTTTTTCACAACAAGCTTAGGTAGGTACTTAAAATGTAGTAAAATATTTATTATAAAACAAGAACAAAAAGCTAAGATATATAAAAAATATAAAGCTAGTGTAAAATATATAAATTACTAATTATGGTGAAGATTTAAAGCTGCATTATTCATAATTAATTTTAGAGAACACAATAACATGGACAAACCGCTCATCAGGGGGATTTTTGAAGTACAACATGAAAAATTGCCAATTAATATTTAAACTGCCCCTTCTTCGCTCTACCGTTGTGGTAAACTCGTAGTGGTGTGTATGCTCCGTTTCCATTTACACCTGCAAAGATTCAAACGTAAGAAAAACAAACACAGAGATTATCTACAACTCACTTTGTATAAGGGCAGGTGAAGGACGATCTACTTCTACAATAGGGGCGGCACATTTGGGCTTCAAATAAAGATGGTACAACAGGAAGTATATGATAGCTATTATTGCCGCTGCTGCTGCAAATGACTCGTAGACTTCCACAACGTTGCTTGCTGTTCTAGGGTATGCTAAACCACCCAAGAGGGTGCCGAACAACCTCCCTAAAATGATTTACAAGATCACAAGTAATTGAGACACACACTAACATTGAAATAAACATAAATCTGCTACTTAGAAATTCTATATTAAGGTTCTTTTACATTATATATTTTTTTATTGACTGATTAATTTGTGTACTAAACTCGCTAAAATCAGTAAATCAGAAAAAGTATTCAAGTTTTAACACGAGAACCATCTAAAACATTTTTCAGTAGTTCCATTAGTGTTTTTTAAAATTAATTTTCATTAGAAGTAATTTTAATCAGGTGGTGATGTTACTTATCAGCCCAACGTCATACCAAGGAATTAAAAAAACATTTATGATTTAGTTTTATTATAAAGCAGGTAAGAAAACGTTACCATATCGTTTTTCAAATATCTGAGATGACTAAATTAAACTGCGTCGTCTTGTTCCAAGTATTGATATATCGATGAAAATTTTATTCATATCTCGACATACTTGCACGATTCAAGACTGCCAAATGAGCCTTAGTGGTATATTGGTATGAAGATTAATCGTTAATTTTTGCCATACTCACACAGAGTTTTGATTCATACTAAATGAGATCTGGTATCATTTTATAATTCCTATTAAATCAAATTTTGTACTGTTAAAATTCGTGCTAATCAAGGCTTTTTTCTACTTAAAACAAGTTTCTGCATGAAAAAAATGCAATGTAAAATAGTGTTTATTTTTAGAGGGACTGAAAAGTATTATCTTTTTACCAAACTTGTTCACAGTGACTGAAATGTTAGACAAACTTTAAATATAAGCTTGTAAATAATGTTGCAGTGTATTGAAGATTTTGTAACTAAGTATTGAATAAACGAGTGCCGTGTGAAGTTTTGTAGGGTGATGTAGAGATCTTTTGTAGATATGAATGCAAAATACACAATATATTAGAAACATATATGTATTATACATATATTGCTAGTAGAGCCTCGGAACGCCCGAAAACATTACGGCGCCGACATAGTATCACTTGGAGTATAATGCGTCTCGTGCGCATGAGTGAGAATTCAAACTCCGCCTTTAGAAGCGAATTTTAAACTTGACCACTTCCCCATTGGACGGACGACGCCGCTGCGCTTACACACAGCTCACCATATACATTGAAGAGTTGGTTGTCTGTCTCACTTCCTTCGTGAGTTTCCCACTCATAACCGCTAGCAATATAGTAAGTATTAGATATATGATTAGAAATGGTGGAAGTTTAATATACAATACAACATTTTAATACACAATGCAAAATATATACACAATACAAATTAAAAATGTTAGGTTAAAATTTTAATACACAATACAAAACCTAACCTAACATTTTTCCGATGTGGCAACATACTATACTAATACCAAGCCAGACTATTATAATAATAAAAATAGAGATTAAGCTGTTCCGTCACGGAACTTTTAAGAACCTTATTGGGGTGGATCAGTCCCCATGCGTTTACATTTTGTTATCATTGTTTTCTGTTTTCACACAAGCTCACTTCACCGTGCACTTTCTCGTTCACAAATGTCCCTGTGTGTTTTCACCTCATTTACTATCTTCCTCCAAGCCTTTCTGTTCTTTGTTTTCTCAGTCCAGTCTGTTGCCCCCATTTTCTTTAAATCTTTTGTCACTTCGTCATACCATCTTATTCTCGACCTCCCTCTGGGTCTGTCTTCGCTTGGCTTCCATTGTGTAATTACTTCCTCATTACATGGCCTAGCCACCTGCTTTTATAAATCGCACGATGTCACCTCCTCCAATTTCCCGTAATATCTCATGGTTCACCTTTCTCCGGGGTTCTCCCTCATTATCCTTTTCTGAGCCCAGTCTCCCCATTCTCCGCTCTTTTTCTTCTCTTCCTATGATGCACAAGAGCTCTGCTGCATAGGTAAGAAGGTCTGATTAGACTTTTGTATATTGATTGGATTTTGTTGCAATTTTCATTTGCTTATCCTTTAACATTTTCTCATTTGCGTAATATGCTCTGTGTCCTGCTTGTACCTTCCATTTTATCTCGCATTTTTGTTCGTTATTACTGTTGATAGGGACTCCTACACAGTTAAAGTTGTCGACTTCTTCAAATGTGTAACTGCCTACCCCGTCTCTATATGTCCTTACATCTCTCATCACCTGCTGTAACCTATGATGTCATTATGTGAGCCGTAAAGTACTTTATGGTCCTAGGACTGTAAAGTGACACATTACATCTTAAAAAGAGGTATAAAGTGACCAATTCTGTATGGTCATACATAAAAAATGTTTTATGCTACCTTATAAAAACAGATTCCAATTTACACAAAAAATGCTTGTTCTAAAATTCATAAAAATGTTTCATCTCTTCACAAAACTCATTCTAAACTCCATTTGTATTAATTAAGTTGTCACGTAATACTTATAGTTACCTTTACTACTACGTGTGGCGATAATGCAGGGTTTGTCTTTTGTATAATTTGAATAATACATTAACATTTTTCAAAGTAACACTATGAATAGATATTTATTTATTTTGGTACTCAGCCAACAGCCGTTAGGCTAATTATAGGCGTCGCTGTACATTTTGCATATATGCAACTAACTACAGAATTTTGTAGATATCTTTTTTTTATCATTGTTTTCATAAATAAAAACTGTTTGTGTTGATATTTGAAATTGCAATTGTCTTGTAGTACTGCTTTTTCAGAATTTCTTATGTGTTCACATGAAAAGTAACATCATTTCTATGCAATACCTAGTTAGTTATTAACTTTCCGATACACTGTAGAAACGTGACTATTTACAGGCTTATTTAAAAGTTCGTATGTCATTTGACAACCGCTTCGAAAGAGCTTTCCACGCAGATAATACGTTACTATTGAAAAAAATAAGTTTGTTACCACAGTTTATGGTTTACTTACCTAAGCAAAAGTGAACAACTACTGGTAATGCCTGACCAGATGCGGTAAATCTTCGTGGAACCAAGTGTCGCAGATATAGAACAGCAGTAACCCACATTACATGTAACGTGAACACCTCCAAGGCTTCACATAGTAGTAACAGCCAAGGCTCTTCGATACACGACAGTGCTATGAAACGATTTTACCATTACTATCACTCCATGTGTAATTAAAGCATTCACATACCAGTGTAATGTATAATGTAGAAAGTGAAGGCAGAAATGAGTAAGTTCGTATGGCCACAATAATCCACAATTTTCTCAATGTATATGAAGAACAGGACTGCAGGCAATGCTCCCACTGTTATTGTTAAACCAACGTTCAGTGCGCTTCCGGATAATGCAATGACATGCCTTACAGTAAACATACATCAGTAAAATATTGGAAGAATATGAGAAATACTTACCACGGCAGATATGGGTCGATTCCGCTCCAGAAAATGCCCAAAAGTAGAAGCACGAAAGCCAAAGCTGCAGTTTCCAATGTGTATTTTCGCACTGAAGACATGGGTATGGCAAGCAATCCGCATCTTGTATGCCACCACCACTCGGGAGGACTTAAAGGCATTTTGCTGCAAAACACAAATGGTGTTACAAATATAGTTCATTTCGAAATTGTATAGTTCAGAGCAGGCTTGATGTTAAGCTCATTTAACAGTGTGTAGTGAATTCAGACTGTACCTACTCTCCAATTTAGACCAATTTTTGTGGATTTTTAAATTTTTGACTATTTTGATTGTTACTCAAATGCTGACTGTGTTCATTTTAAAATTTAGTGACAAGCGGGAGTACACAGTTAAATTAATTTACTATCATGATCTTATCTGAATTTTATGAAAAGATAATATGCGTGCAATATAATTCATACTTTACCTATCACAAAGAATGACCAAGGCACCAACAACCATCAACACTGAAAACAAGCAGAGAGCCACAATGTGTAAGTTTATGGCTCCTATGATCGGCGCAAATATGGCTAAAGCAAGAGCTCCAGCAGCAAACTGCTTTCCGGCATCTCCCCTGCCTGTCGATGTTTCCCTAGTTGCAATTATGACGGCGGCATCCAGCAGGGCAACAGCAGCCGCAGGGAATATATCCGATATGGAACGAATCAGCAAGTACAGCCAGAAGCTGGCCGTGTTGATGCTGCATGCCGATTCAATGAAAACACTGTTGCTTTTGTTGTAAGGGTTGTGCACCGCACACCGCACAATTGGACTGCAGGAGGATTTGAGATCGATTGTTCCATCTTCCTCTAACTGTGGCCCCACACGACAGTGAAAATCCCCACCTGTAGTTATAATGGAAGTTTTTACAATACTGTTAAATACATACTACAGTACCCTCTGCATGAAAAGGCATACATGACAGGTCAAAGCGTTTTAGTGTTTACCAAGAATCAATTGGTCACTACAATTGTGTTATTCTTTAAGTTCCAATATGATCTTATTACATTAAAAATACCGAATAATGTCAAATTGCATACTATTTATACCAGGTACTATGACAGTTGCTTTATATTTCAAACTAAAATTTTACAATAATACTTAATATAACATACTTATGGGATATGTACAGACTCCTAAATCATTTGTCTGATTTTCTAATTGGCGAAGAGGAACACGCAGTCGAACTGGCTTCGAATGTAGCGAATAAACATGGCAGAAGGTCTGGTTATGCTCGTCAGTATAGCACAAATGTGGATGCGGAACAGGTTTTGTTGGTGTGAGTAGTACTTGACCCTAAACAATAATAAATAGTTATGTATGGTACAAGTGGATAAAATCTCTTTATTCACATGGACATATACATTTTTTTCCAATACCTACATTTAGTTATATAAATTTTAAAATTGAATAAATAATTTTAACTAAATATCATATTACCTGTTTTTGTACTAGTTTACCATTAGTAGCATGTATTTATTTTGTTATTTGTTATGGATTATGGACTATTTCATTCACTAGTGAATAAAGTAGCATTTTATCCACCCTCCTCATTACAATATTATTTTACCATGGAGATTTTCCTAGATAAAATACAGCTTTACAAGTAGGTATTGGAAAAAAATATTAGTCATGAGGTTTTTGCATATTTTGTAACATTAAAAACTTAAAATATTAACATACAAATTCTGTATAAAATTATTAATGCAAATAGAAAAATCAAAACTAACATACAGGAGGTACTTCAAACTAACAATAGGCTACAAGTAAACTAGAAAAATTTGAGATTGCAAACTCAAAAATGTGATGCACCAATAAAGCAAATAAATATAGGATTACAAAGTTAATTCGTATTTCAGATTTGTAAATTGTAATTCAGAAAGTGTAAGTTGTAATTCAGAAACCAAGGAGCGAGCTTTACAATGTAGATACAAGTGTATAAAATTTGCAATAAATAATTCAGAATTGTAAATTGACAGTGTAAGAGGTAATTCAGATTAATAAACTGTAATTCAGAAGTACGTAAAGTCTGGGTGGTCTAGTATTGCTAGGCAGTAGTCGTCGATGTTCCAATTCTAGTATTAATGAGTTCTTGATAGCTCCTCTATTCTGATGTTCTATTCTCGATGTGAGGTCTTTCTTCAGTCCTACCTACTGTTCATCGTTCAGGAGTGATTGAATTTTGTTCTAGTAGCATTTTTGTTCATCACTACAGTGGCGTTTCCTTTGTCAACACGTAGAACTACTATGTCTGGATTGTTGCGGATTTCCTTCAGAGCTTATGTTTTGGCGTTGATGATGTTTCTAGTTGATAGCTCGACACGTTTTAGTATACGACAGGTCTAGTGTCTCACTTCCTCAATTGACAGTTTGCGAATAGCACTCTCAATCTCAGCGATGACTTCTGCAGTAGGTATGTGGGATGGAGTGACAGCAAAATTCACTGCTTTTGCCAAAATCAAAGTATAATCTTCAGAGAGGGGTTGGTTCAAAAAGGTAATTACAGTTTTCTTGATATTCAATCCTGTTACCGGTATTACTTTGGATTGAAGCTTCTCAAACTGCTTTATACGTTTTTGGGTGGGCATAACCGGTATGATCGAATGTGAAGAAGTTGACAGCATAATCAGCAAAACGTCAAGTTTAAATCAATGACCACAGTATAACCTGGACAAACCTACCGTTATGGACAACGCCCGTGAAAGCCTGCATTCAACTAAAGTACATTTTTTTTCTATAATAATTTTCAAGGTCAACTTTCTAGGGGATAAGTTGCATTCCTGCAGGGTCCCTAGTTTTAATAATGTTGGTACATAGATTTTTGGTTCTTTTCTTCCACTAAAAAAATGATTGTCATTTTGACAGATATGTCATAATTTAATATCGCTTGCTTCATTTTTGCATTTAAAATATTTCTTGGTTTTCTTTTTTTATCCGATTTTATTGATGATGATGATTCCATGTTAAAAAAAAGAAATTTGTCAAGAGTTCAAATTAAGAAACTTTGACATTCAAAGTTGGCACATAGCCATAATTTTGAAAAAGTTCTACCAACACGAGGTATAAAAATTTCCTAGCGTTTTAATCACATATCTACCAACATTGTAACACTTTGACAGTTATTATAGAAAAAACACGTACTTTAGTAAATTGTAATTCAGAAAGGGTTGGTTGATATTCAGACAGCATCAATTGTAATTCAGAAACCAAGGTGCAAGCTTTATTACTATGTAAATACAGCTTACAGATTGTAGATTGAAGCGCAGTGAAAATCGGAACTAATGTTAGAATCTAATAAATTCCAATTTTGAATTGGTAACACTTTTGACATCTATCATATTGACATTAAATTGTTAACCCTATTTAAGCTAAATGACACAATAAATCAGAGGCGTATTCAACATTTTGGTATGGCGGGGGGGGGGGATATTCCCTCCCGGGAACATTACCACATGATATTCAGGTTTTTTTTAAATTTAAAAGATTGGGTGGATTGCGCAGAAATAAGTAATGCCTTTTAAATCTGCTTTGTTTCTGTAAATCAAATAATCACTATGTATCTTTGTATTTTAATTTAAAAAACAAACCCCAGAATTTCTATTTTCTTCTTGTTTCACTCTGAAGAATCTATCTGATACATAGAATTCTAGTATTTGTAGATACTGCTTTGGTAGTATTTGTTCCAACTTGTTTATGAGTTCTTTATGCCATACTTGATATAACATAAGTGCGTTTTATCGATCTGATCAAAGCCTTCGATACTGCACTCCGAAAAAAAAAATTGAGAAGTATTACAAGAACGAGTTGATAAAATACTGGTGGGGGCTATCAAGAGTATATATCTAGTTAGTTCCACTGAATTTGTTACAACTATGGGAGTCAGATAGGGAGAAGTGCTAAGCCCTCTCCTGTTCATTGTTTTAATGGACAATATATACAAAGCGTAAGCAAAAATTAAAACCTGGAAGAATAGGAGTGCATCAAATACAACAAGCCTATCTGTCCGAGTTGATGTATACAGATGACTTATTAGTGATATTTGCAAACGTTGAAATAGATTTACAAAAGAATGTGCTAATATAGAATGAAGAACTAAAGAAGAATAAAATGAGTATTAATACTGGAACATCAGAAACCATGGTAATAAGTAAAGAAGATCAGCAACCGAAGCTAATGTAAAATAACATTAAATTGAAGCAAGTTGAAAACTTTAAATATTTGGGTTCAATATTAATGCCAGGGAAAGCATAGAAACAGAAATTAGCAGTCGAGTAGCAAATGCCACTAAACTATTTTACGCATTGAACAAAGTGTTCATAAGAACGAAAGAAATAAGCAGCACCACAAAGGCCAAAATATTTATAAGTGTATTATATCTAGCAGTGCTTACAATACTGGGCCAAAATCTTAAAACCGGTATTCGGTATTCTAAATTTTTAATACTGGGATACCGGTATTAACACCGGTATTACTATTCAAAAATTTACTTAAGAGATCTTTAAAAATTTATTTTTAAAATTAAAATCTCCTGCAAAGTGAATTACATTAACTTACATTTTTTCTTTATAAGTAGATATCTAAATAAAGTAGGTTGGTGAAAAATATAACCAATAATAGATTCTATAAATATAACAAAAATAAGTTTTTATGTGTAACCTAATAAACCAACCAACACATTAATTAAAATTGTCCATAAAATAGTAATTTTTCCCTTTGCAGGTACTGAAGTATCTGTGAAAAACCTGTTCAGTGCTGTAAAATGCCCAATTTTAAAACATCTAGTAATTCTAAAGCTATTGGATATTTTTGTTGGGAAAGAGCCTCCATCATAAACTTTAAGGATGCATCAGCCCTCAGAAGTTTGTAATTTTTAGAAATATATTACTTCCGAAATACCGGTATCTTTTACATGAATACCGGTTTTCAATACCGGACAAAATTTGTCCGGGATCCCGGAATCCTGGTATTGTAAGCACTAATTATATCCCTAAATTAACTTACAGAAGTGAGACGTTGGCCCTGAGTGACACAAAAAAAGAGTAGAATAAAAGCAAGTGAAATGCACTATCTTAGGGCAGCAGTTAGTGTAACAAGAAAATATTGGTAATTTCGGTAATTGAAACGCGACAACTAATGTTGTTCGGCCACATGTTGCGTATAAGTGAGAACAGAAAGATTGAAGTTACATGGAAGACTGGAATTGATAAAAGAAAAAAAAGCAGGCTTAATAAAACATGGAATAGTGAAATAGCCAAGATTTTACAAGGAAAAGGAACCGAGAGGATGGCTGCTGATCGTTGTGTGTGGAGAAATCTCTGCTGTGACACCTCCACACTGTAAGTTAGCAAAAGAACCGATTATGTCATGTCATGTTATGCCATACTTTATCGAAATATCTGGGAAAAGTGCAGAGCATAACTCTTTTCCTTCATATACTTTTTCTATTAGATCTGTGATCTATTGTGGAATGGTTATTTTGAAATCTAAATTGGTAATTTTGTATTAGGTTTTTTTCACTTAGTTTGACCCTCTTCAGCAACAGCTTCTCAAAGAGTTATGATATTACTGGCAATAAAGAAATTGGTCTGTACGATGAAACTTCGTTCAGAGTTTTAGCTGGTTTCATTATCATGATAACTATTGCAATTTTCCATACGCTTGGAACATGCTTTAGTCTAAGACTTCGTTGATCAGATTTGTAGGTTTGACAATGTCTTTCTTGGCAGGTGTTTCAGTATTACATATGTGAGAAGGTTCTTTGGGTTGATATTGGTTCTTATTTCATCAGCAACTTCCTTCGAAGTAGCGTCTTCATCTTCTTCTGTCAGTCTTTGCTAAGTCATTTTCTATAGTTGGTTCATTAGGTTAAAATATTTTTTCTAGATATTTTGCTTTTGCTTTTTGCCCATCCTCCTCCCTCTGTTCTAATAGGAGGGGGGATTGGTCTATTTAGTTTTCTTGTTGCTTTCCAGCGTGAGTAATCAGTATCTTTGTCATCTGTCAATTCACGTATATCTCAGTTAACAATCCATTTTTAATTTTTGTTCTCTTGTAAGTTGTTGGAAAAATCTGTTGTATATATTTTTTCTTCAAACGTCAGTAAAATGTGATATTATACTGATGGGTTGATAATACTAATGTGTCACTTCATTGCCATGGCATCTAAATACTTTATCTCCGTTCGTCAGCGGCAGGTAAAATTATTATATCTGCTGACAAGCGGAGATATTTCAAGCACAGGCGGTACACTGATCAGTTTCTACATATTAAAAGCTACAATGAATAAATAAGATTTACTCAAGTAATTTGTATGCAATTGCAAACTATATAGAAATTCTCTCTAAATTAAAGCAAGTTGACAGACGAGATTTTTTTCTGAAGCAAGCTACATTTATCCAGAGCCAGTGGATATAGGAGAGTACCGCCATTCTTTGATCCGTGAAAATGCCGCCATCGCCGCCATTTTTGTTCTCATCAGCAATGACTGATTGGGTTATATCTAAAATTTTACTTGAAATTGGCAAGACTGTAAGTCTATGTCAAATTCGAGGTTATCAGGTTATGTTTTGCCTCAGTTTGTGTCAAATAACCATATATTTATACTACTATATTGCTAGAAGGGCCTGGGAACGCGCGAAAACATTACAGCACCGACATAGTCTAACTCTGAGTATTACGCGTCTCGTGCGCATGCGTGAGAATTCGAACTCCGCCTTTAGAAGTAAATTTTAAACTTGACCACTTCCCCACCGGACGACGCCGCCGCGCTTGCACACAGCTCACCAAATACATCGAAGAGTTGGTTGTCTGTCTCACTTACGCTGCGACCTCCCCACTCATAACCGCTAGCAATATAGTAGATATTAAATATATGGTTTTGACACGGACTGGCGCAAAACCCAACCTGCTAACCTTAAATTTGACATCGACTTCTCGTGTGTCTTCTACAATAAATTAGTACCACACGCCGAACGCGCAATAGGTGATTATTAAAACGGATTCAGGCCCAATCGATCCACGATAGACGGCATCTTTACGCTAAGACAGATTTGCGAAAAATGCTACGAACACAACGTCGAACTGTATAACCTCTTTATCGATTTCCAGCAAGCCTTTGACAGAATAGACAGAAAACAAATCATCAAGGCTTTGAATGGCCTAGGCATACCACAGAAGTTAATTAATTTAGTGTGTATGACATTAGCAGGCTCCATGGCTGCAGTAGTTGTGCAGCAAGGAACAATGGAATTTTTTCCCATAAACACCGGAGTAAGATTCACTTTCCACTTTGATTTTTAACTTGCTGTTGGAATACGTCATCAGGAAGTCAGGTTTGTGTGGTACATTGAGGTCAAAAAGTGTTTAACTGATAGGGTATGCAGATGATCTAGCGCTGATTAATTTAAATGTTAACAAATGTTGCGTCTTGCACCTAGGAAACAACAACCCAGGGTTACCATATTTTATTAATAGTCTAGAGGTGAAAGCTGTTACGTTCCAGTTAGACCTTGGAGTCACTATTGCATCTGATCTAAAGTGGGAATCTCATATAACACATATAGTTAAAAAGGCAAATAGTTTGATATTTCTTGTTTGAAAATCATTCGTGCATATTACACCAGCTATGTTTATAAAAATATATAAATCATATATTCGACCAATTCTAGAATTTGCATTTCAAGTGTTTTCCCCTTATCTGCAAAAGGACATACATTTGCTTGAAAGGGTTCAAAGACGAGCTACCAAAATTCTTCCACACAACTTCTACAACTTACCTTACGATGAGAGGCTTCAAAGATTGAAGCTGACTACTCTGGAAGCAAGGCGTATGAGAGGAGATCTAATCGAAACATACAAGGCTCTAACTGGAGTGTACGACTGTCCAGGTATTGAAGATATGTTTATTCACAATACAAATGTGCAATTACGTGGCCATAGCCTGAAGCTATCAAAAGATCGTTTTGTGTGTAATGCCAGGAAACACTTCATCACAAATAGGGTTGTTCATAATTGGAATCGATTACCAGAAGACATTATTAGCGCTAGAACTGTAAATCAATTTAAGAATAGACTTGATTCATATCTGCATTCTGAGTGATCTCATTTGTTATTTGTTTGAATTTACTTTATATCTAATTTTTGTTTCTATTGTTTATTTATTACTATCGACATTGTTTATTTCACGTTAATGCCAAGTATGCTTTAGTTTATATTATGTACATTTGAATTTTCTTTGTAACTAATTTTTGTTTCTGTTGTTTATTACTATTGACTTTATTTATTTCTTGTTAATACTAAGTATGCTTTAGTTTATATAATGTATATGTACTTAGAGAACCAAGGGGGTTCAACAGCCTTTAGAGGCTGCCTGCCCTAGTGTATTTAATAATAATAATAATAATAATAATAATAATAATAATAATAATAATAATAATAAGCAGATCCCTAGACGCACTTAAATACAGTTTAGTGAGCCTTAAAAACGCAGCTGCAGAGATAAGTATGCATATCAACACAAGCAAAACAAAATATATGAGAGTGTCAAAAACCGTACACAAAGGGCAAGGTCTCGTAGTAGATAACACCGTGTTCGAGGAGGTCAATGAATTTCAGTACCTGAGCGCTCAGATAAACACATCTAACTCCCTGGACGCAGAAATAACAAGGAGAATTCAGGCTGCAAACAAAACATATTTTAAATATAAGCATTTAATGTTTTCCAAAGTACTTAATTGACCGTCCAAGGTAAAAATCTATAAAACTTTAATCCGGCCAGTTGCCATTTACGGGTGTGAAACGTGGGCTTTAACCGCTAAACAACAGGAGCTACTAAGGTGCTTTGAAAGGAGGGTATTAAGAAGAATTTTTGGGGGTGTGATTGTTAATGGCGGTGTGCGCAGAAGAACCAACGCTGAAATATACGTTCTGACAAATAACGAGGACATAGTGCGGCAATGTAAATCCCAAAGACTAAAGTGGTTCGGGCACGTAAAGAGAATGAGCAGTGAAAGAGCGGCAAGGAAAATTATGGACTGGGACCCAGGATACGGTAGAAGAAGGGGAAGGCCACGAAACAGATGGTTACAAGCAGTGCAGCAAGACCTCGCAACCATGGGCATAAAAAACTGGAGGGAAAAGGTGAACGATAGGGCTCGATGGAAGAATATCACCCATCAGGCTAAAACCCACAAAGGGTTGTAACGCCGAAGAAGTATGTAAGTAAGTAAATATATGCATATAACAAACAAAACCTAACCTACTAACCTCGAATTTGACAGAAACTTACAGTCTTGCCAATTTTAAGTAAAATTTCGGATTGCCAAGAAATGTCACGTTGACGGAATTGTGTTACAAACCTCAAAGTGACGCATATGACAAAGGAACAAACATGGCGGACATGGCGGTACTCTCCTATATCTATTGGCTCTGCATTTATCAATGTACCCAATTTTCTACCTTAAAATAATTCCTGATTTCTTCTTAACATTTCTTAAATAATTTATAAAAGTTTGAAGAAAAAATACTATATGTTATTTGGAGCAAAATTACCTATCTTTATGTGGCCTGTTTGGATTTATCTGCTGAGCTTTACTGCTTTTAGGATATTAAATCTCCTATCACTTGCATATACAATGCAGTCTGCTTACCATCACTCTTCATGGTCTAGTCATTCATGGCACTCATTTAAGTAGTGTGTTAATTCTCTATATGTTTCTTGACTCCTTTTTCTGTCAAGCTTTTTTTGAGTTCGTCGTAATCTTGGATACGGCTCACAATTATTGGAGGTAATTGTTGGGGTTTTTTAGGGACCTCTTCATCAGTTTTATTACCGCAAGTCAAGGCTTGGATTTCGGGTGTGCTGTCCAGTGTTGTATTTATTCTCTTTCATTTTGTTTTTCTGTTTTCTTTCAACACTCCAGCTAGTTCTTCTTCATCTGTTTCATAGCTAGTTTTTTGTGTAGGTTGATTTTTACTTTTTTTTTTTTGGGTTGTATTTCCAAATTTTTCACCTGAAGTTGCAACTGAGTAAGCCTCAGTTCTAAATTTTTTCTAGCTGTTTTTTTGGCTGCTCATGCTTTATAATTAGTGATGGGCTTATTCGAATCAAAAATAAGCGGTTATCCGGTTATTGAAATAACCTGTGTAACTCGGTTTTCGTTCCAAGTAATCGAATCAAAAATAACCTCTTCCTGATACGTACTACGTGCCGCGTCACAGCGACCTGCGAGTGATCGAAATTCTGTAAATAATACGTAATTCATTAATCATATAACCTTTTCTACGTATGTACTTGATTGACCCAAGGGCGGCTTGCGGCGAGTTGCGGCTGGTTGTTGATGTTATTAAGACATTTGAGACTCCCAGTCGACGAGTTAAATTTATGGGGCAGTTCCTATTAAAGATAACGCTCTGCTTAGTATGAGATTTGCCGAAGTTGTGTTGGTAAATTTTTGCTTCGAAACGCGGTTGATTATGCCTGATCAGGGATAAACAGAAAGCGAAATAAGATTTTCCAATATCGTAACAGATTTATATTTAATTTTTATTAACGGAGCAGTCAATGCCCATCCGTCGTCATATGATATGAAGAAGTGGATTTCGAAATTTCGATGTTTAAAATTTTAAGTGTGTGTCCTTAGAACCGCGGATTCTAAAATATACCGGTATGATGTGCAAGCAAAAAGGGTAAAGTGCCTACTAGAGAATTTTAGGAACTAAAAATAGATTCAATAGATACTTTGTATTCGCATATTTATAATTTCTTTATGATTAGTATTGATATAGCTATTCTCAATGGTTTAAACTCCTTAGAAATCAAATAAAAATCATTTATACAATTATTATAATTAACGATTAACTGAGTTCCTCGGCTATCTGCAAGTTACGATGCCGATGCAGATGGTGGTGAACCTTCAACCGGCAAACCGGCTGACTTAATCGAAACAAATCGAGAGCCAAAATTGATTTGAATCATGATTCAAATCATCAATCGGTTATTAATATGATTCGAATGCAAATAATTCGGTTATGAAAATTGTCCGGTTATGCCCATCACTATTTATAATAATTTGCTCCTTCTAATGCTTTAATTAGGTTCCCCTGAATCAGGTTCTGCTTTGGTTGCACCACCAGCAGTTCGTCGGTGTCCTCGATGACTGTTGAAACATTGTCACTTTGCAGACACATCCTTATTACTTTTCGCACAAGGCATATGATCTTGGCAAACAGTGACCAATTCCTTATTCTTCAAGACTCAAACAATATTAACAAAAATTAGAATAGGAATGAAACAAATTGATCAGACTTATTGAAAAGAATAGTTATACCTAATAAAAGAATTAATAATAGATATCTTAAGAATAAAGAAAGAGACTTATTAACACTTTCATTTAACATAAACCTGCAAACAAAAATAAGAAAGGCAGAGCCTCATGGAAGAATTAACAAAATAAGTAAATCAAAAAATGGTAAGCACACAAGATGATCAAAAAGTATCATTTGATATATTAAACATTCTAATTACTAGAAATCACAAACTTACAAATAAAAAAAAATAAATAAATATTTATAGTTTGCTATAGAACTTCTTTGCTTTTAATAAGTTTAAACGTCAAATTTCTTGATATTATTTGACGTAATTAGTGATCCACCTTGTACAACAAAGTATAGCAGAAAAGACTTAAGACTACCTTTGATTTCTTTTTCTATTTAGCCTGTAATTTTCAGCTCAAAAAATAGACTAAAAGAAGCAACTCCTGATGCACCTACGACTTCACAAAGTTTAAAAATTCAAATTACAAGTTTTTAAAAATTTCGTACTACTAATACAACATACCGTGTTTGTCAAAACCGATTCGATAGGTCCATCTCCACTGCCAATATTGTTTTCATCATACTGGTGATCGTCGTAGTCAGCTGCTGACTGACTGGTATCTTGTTCAGGGTTGCTTGTAGTTGTGTAATTGGAGGCGTCGCTCTCACATGTGTACGTACAATTAGTTACATAGAAGATTGCCATCTACAAAAAATTCATACGGAAAATGTTGCTATGAAAACTGATTCAATAGCTGAAGCTACATACAGTATTAAACCGCAAAGGCAAATGATCAATGATTTCAACAGTACAAATACAACATACCCCATCTTCACCCCAATGTGAACAGGGTTTCCCAGGAAGACATTTTTCCACCAGGATTTCTCCTCCTCTGCTGCTACACACTAGCCCTACTGAAGTGGAATGGTGATTTCTTACCTACAGGAATGGAAATGTCAATTCAATTATATAATTTCTATAATAGATAGGAACCATTCCCATTTAACTGATTAAGTTACGTATTTAATCCTGCTACAATTAAGTTGACATTACACATGTTTTAGACCATTTAATCCATTTCATATTTTTGAATTATTAATTAATTGTAAACAGTACATTTCAACTTGATTGTAACATTTTTATTTTATAAAGTGCATATTTATGTACAAGATGTTTGAGATGTGACTCAAGTTTACGTACATGTACAATGACGGACAATAAGTTTAGGCCGGCCTGTCATTCGCTTGGCACTGTTTATGTTGGTGGCACTGTCAGTTTATGTCAAATTCGAGGTTAGCAGGTTAGGTTTTGCGTCAGTCTGTGTCAAAACTGACGCAAAACCTAACCTGCTAACCTCGAATTTGACATAAACTGACAGTGCCACCAACATAAACAGTGCCAAGCGAATGACAGGCCGGCCTAAACTTATTGTCCGCCATAGTACTTGAACAAAATTTTACAAAAATATTTTGAAATAATTTACAACTTGTAATTTTGCATCAGCTACATATAAAACATTGAAATCTGAGTCACATTTGAAGCGTTGAAGAGTAATGTGCATAATATCATATCTATGTTAGGTGCCCAAACTTCGATTAATTAGTGAAGATGAAATTAGTAACACAGTGTCAAGTCTATTCAAGGTTATTGCTTTAATTTGGTATTAGTCACATACAGCAAAAGCCACCATTCAGTAAGTGATAAATTTAAAATAATTAAGATTATCAAATGTAATTCTTGTTTAAATACCAGATTGCCTAAACAATAAATTATTAAAATTGTATGTAATTTAATAAACGGTTAATAAATTATTGATAGTCACGCAATAATAATAATAATAAAATGCAGTAACTTGGGAGATAGCAATGCAATCGACGTTTTACTTTACATACCCAAAGTTATTCAACAATAGTAAGCTACAATTAAAATAAGTTTACTGTGTAAATACTGATAGTCATTTCAATTACATTAATTGCAATAACAAAAAATTTCTCAGAGAGAGAAGGCTAAAGTTTCCACATAATTAGGTATATGAAAGAGCAAAATTAGTTTACAACCAGAGATTTTTATAAAAGTTTTGGTTTTGAATTACATTACATATTTATATTCTCACAATCATAACTTGTTAATAAATGAGCCAATATAAAGAAAATTGTAATTAATGTTAAGAATGCAATTAAATAAAATGTATAGAGTGGTAAATGCAATTTTCAAATGTGGTTATTTCCCCTACTTTTGATTACGAAATATATAACTAGTAGCTGACATTAATTTTTCTATTGAAAGAAGAGGTATATGGAAGTTCATAATTTTTTACATGGATATCTAATTTAAAAGGTATCATCTGGCAATGAATTTGTATTAATTTTAACTTAATTTGAATTGCTATGAACAATCCCAATTAGCATATCTAATTTATATAAGTTTTATTTGCTGGCATCAATATTATCAGACATAAGAGAATTTAGAAATTATTAATTACAGGATGCAAGATGATAACTGAAAAACATAATGAAAATGAAAGTGTAACAGGATTATACATTATATACACTGATAAAGTATACAAAAATAAAAAGTTATTTCAATTTGTTTATTCTAACACTTTTCTGCGCTATTAATCAGCAATACGCTCTGAAATAATAGATAAATTCAATAGTATATTATTACGCAACAAGTTTAGAAAAGTGATGTTTTACTGAACAAGTATGGCTGGTTTGAGTACGAGCGTTAGCGAGTACTTATACAGCCATATGAGTTCAGTAAAACCACTTTTCTAACGCGCTTCATATACTATTTTATCACATTTCATAAGAAATGTTAAATATTAAATTTTTACATAAAAGTGACACTAAATGTCAAACATAACCAAGCCTAGCAGTACTCGTTTCTATGTACTAAAGCACAATAAGCGGCTCCAATTGATGTTATGCGTTTGGCAGTACTGAAGTGTATTGTTGGTGACACTGTAAGTCTATGTCAAATTCGAGATTAGCAGGTTAGGTTTTGTGTCAGTCTGTGTCAAAACTGACACAAAATCTAATATGCTAACCTTGATTTGACATAGATTTACAGTGTCACCAACAATACACTTCAGGACTGCCAAACTTAAAACAAATCGGCGTTGCTATGCAGAAAAGTACCACACTTCCAAACAATTTTGAATGTAGAAATTTAGTACATTACCAAATCAAATGCGATAAAAATTATTTCGTTGATATTTGCAGTTCATTGATTTTCGATATTAATTGTAAAACATGACATTTGTTCGTAACAATGTATCTTTTCTAATGGTAATTTTCAACTTATTGGCATCACAGTATGTAAAATTTCAAATAATCAGAATATAAATTTTACTGAAATCTAGGTAGGTATTATTTTGTAATCTGACAACATTTCAGAATGATAGCCTAACCTAAGGCACCTGATGTCGGTCTCTAGACACATCGTATGTTTCTGACACTGACAGGGTCTATTTGACCTTGAGCCTTCAAATTGCTCGGTCATAAAATGTCATATATTTTTGTAATATTTCACTTTATAAAACTTTACTGAATCGAATTATATTAATAAAGCTTCTAAATCGTTTCAAATTCTCGAAATGTTAAGAACCACTGAGAACTTCAGAAATGTGCCATTATTAGCTCATCCAAAAATTTACATTTGGGGGAAGGAAAGCTGAATCTCTAACTCTGAATACACCGTATGATCGAAAACCTTAATCCTGTAGAGGCCTGTGGAATTTTTTAAAATTTAATTTATGTTGGCAGTGATAGTGAAGGTACTAATAATAATATCCTGAGTGCATGTCAAATTGCCGACAATTAGGCAATTTGATTTGCAGAAGGGATGTTCAACAGACTATTTCCTGAAAGGTTATTTTTATTTATATTTTTTGTTTTTAAATTAGAAAAATAAATTTAGTATTAACATACATGTATGTATGTATTGTCGGTAACCTCATTTTACCTTGCGGTGTAGACTGTAGAGGCTGGTGCTTTACAAGCTTGCGTCTGGCGGTACAATGCTCAACTTGCCACAAATTCGGGTTACTAAATTGGAGCAAACATTGTGTGAGGTGTGTGTCTTGGTGACGTGTTGACCTTGTTACTCTATCTCTTAGGTCTGTGGTTCTGAGTAGAGCACAACTGCAGAGGTTACCGAGCCCGATTCCAATCGCCAAGGCTGCGGAAAAAATCTGGCCCCCGTGGGATTCAAACGGAGGACTTGCTTAACGCAAGCCTAGAGCTTTTCCAACTGCACTACCCGACATACCAAACCAAAATTATTTTTAAATTGCAAACTGTACTGGCAATTTGCACTAGTGCAAAAAGTGCAAAATTATCGACAATTTGCACTAGTGCAAAATTATCGATGTTATTCGCATGTGACTGGCTGAAACTTTTAAAATCTAGCTCACTGATTGGTCTAAAATTTTTGAGGAAAATTTTGACAGAATCACTTAACTTTTACAGCATGTTTAGTACTGAATGCAAAGTGGTGATGTGTATGGATAATGGAGAAAATCGCTGTGTAGTTGCTTTTGTTATTAACATTTTTATGCACTCAATAGACATGTTTGCATTTGTTAAAATGATTTTAATAATATAACCTTAAACTAGCAGATGTAAAATGGCAATGTCACTTTCACTGCCAACATAAATTTAATAAAACACAATGCCACAGTTCTCCGAGGATAAACATTTTCGATCACACGGTCTTGCCTCAAAGTCATTTGACATTATTTTAGGTGAAGGATTTTATTTTGGTCTGCAAATAGATGCTTCCTCTTGGAAAAAAATCCAGACGAAACCCCTTTAGGCATGGTGAGAATAATTGAAAAAGCTTTTTTAGAATTAAATTAAAATTTTTTCAAAGTATGATGTTGATATGTTGAATTTAAAAAATTCCTACATCATGTTGTGACACACTGGTTATGTTTAAATCCTTGTATTGATCAAATTTTGAAAGTGTATACAGCATTATTGTCATAGTTCAGAAATCTGAGATTGTCCGTAACAGATTAAAAACCTATTGGTAATAAAAGTAAACATATTTGAACATACTGTGGAAAAAAAAAATTCCAAAAATAAATTTACTGTTGTGATAGTTTTTTAAATATATGTATATGAAAATTTTACATGAAAATGGAAAAAAAACAAGTGTTTCGTTATAACCATTTATGATATATTTGACAACTTACTCCCAATGTTGGAAGAGCGTCATTATAATTTTTTTTCAGGCTTTCTAGTTAAACAGAAATTAAAAAATTTTACTATCATCGCAAATAAATTAGATTTAGTAGCGCAACAAATTTCAAACGTCTTGCTATTTTGTCATTAGCTGTGTATTTGGTAGGTATTATCCATTATTTTACATCCACACTGTCAGTGTAAATTACTTTAAATTCTTCACTAAAACTAAAATCAAAAGCGACGGCAACAAAGATGAAGTATCTACGTAAAGCAACGGGATAAACAAGGAGGAACATGGTGAACAATAATACGATATGGTTCTTAATGGAGGTTGAACCAGTAGTGAGAAAAATTGAGAAGAAACAGCTGAAGTGGTATGGATACGTATGCGGCATGAGGGAGAACAGAAGCCCAAGAGTGGTTACGGAGATGAAAGTAGTGGGAACAAGGTATAGAGGTAGACCAAGAATCACATAGAAGCAGATAGAAGTGACAGTGAGTGAACGTGGAAAGACCATCAGCGAAGTGAGAGTGCTAGCAGTGGACAGAAAAGTATACAGAAAATGGGTTTAAAATAGTGCAAATCAATAAAAGTGATGGACCACCCAATGCCCTAGGAGCATATAAGGGTCAGCCAAAGGAGAAGAAAAAATCTATGGCACTGGCCAGTTAACTCAAATTCGCCCGATTAATTGTATTTGACTTAACACTTGAGTGCACCAAATCTTTTAACAACAGCAGACGATATTATTTAAGCAAGCATTTTCGGAAAAATATTGTATCAGAATTTTTGTCTTACTTTGAAACGTAAAATCTCGAGTTCTCGTATCAGTGATAAGGATGTAGAGGAATTATTCCAATACTAATGTCATTCATAATTATGTCAAGTTAAGCCACAAAATATAATAGGTACATTTAAAATAGCCGTTTCTTCATTAATAACACACATTTCATCTTTGTTATTTTTGTTGAGCACAAATAGGTTATACTAACTCAATATGGATTCGGTTTATAGTACGAACATTTTTTGAGTGTACTTGTAAAATACTGTACTCTCTTATACAGCATAATGGTACCAATAGATAAAACTAAAAAAGCGAAAATTAGCAGTGGTGCCAAAATATCCCTCTGACAATCTCTTTATTTTTTTTACAAAGACAAATACACAGTTTGCAAGGAAATGCATCACAAACTGACAGCTGTGTACAATAAATAAACTCATAAATTCATATGAGGGACAGGTTTTCCACTTGAATTAATAAAGCATCACCAGCTTCAACTGTTCACAAATATATTACTGTCGCTCCATAAAATTTTATTTTCATTCAAATATTGCAAAAATATGCTTAAAGTGACGAGGGAAGTTTCATATTGTTACGTTGTTTAAATAATTAAGTGTAAAGTACTGTGAGTGATTTATTATACATTATCCAAACAGTTCACGTAGCTACATGATCGATTAAACTGAGTAACTTTACTAAGCAACGCAATAAACCACTTTTGTCAACTCGAGTTGTTAATAAAATATTTTTTTGCATTCTTTCTCTAAAATGACTATTTTGCGAACTCAAAACACGCCGCAAAATAGATCTTTGCGGACCTAGTACTCTAAAGTTACTATGACAACACACTTTAGAGGTTTCTTTTTATTAATAATACAATACAAAACAAGATTATGTCAAATTCGAGGTTAGTAGGTTAGGTTTTGCGTCAGTTTTGACACAGACTGACGCAAAATCTAACCTGATAATCTCAAATTTGACATAGACTTACAGCTAGCTCCGACATTTATTTTAAAATCATGACCACCCTTGACCAAGATAATTTTTGGCATCCCGGTATTTAAAAACATATTTTTAAATTAATTTGGTGGTTTAGTGAACTCGTGCCAAAAAATATTGTGTGCACCACGTACGCAAAATAGTTTTAGGTAGTGATGGGCATAATCGGATGATTTCAATAATCGGAATGTTCCATACATTCCGTAAATGCAAGCAAGGGAAAACGGGCGAAACAACAACAAGCGGAAGGTAGATGAAGTGCGTCCAAATCTGCGATGCGAGCACTTGCCGTTGCGCCGTAAGCCCTTATCTGCGTTGGCATCTATTGGTTGGGTTTGCAAAACGGCCAGTAAAACAATTTATGAGTTTGAGTCGCACAGTGGGATGTGAGGAAATAAAATATTTTTTCAAATTATTGCAGTAGTTACTTTAATAGACTTTCGGAAAATGGTAGTGATATTTTAAAGTTTAATGGCACATAAAGTACATAATAGATAGTATCGAGAGATCCAAAAAAAACTGTTCCTCAGCGGGCTGTGGAAATTCAATGTATGAATAATGTGTTGGTGACACTGTACGTCAATGTCAAATTCGAGGTTAGCAGGTTAGGATTTGCGTCATTTTGTGTCATAACTGACGGAAAACCTAACCTGATAACCTCGAATTTGACATTGACGTACAGTGTCATCAACACATTATTCATACGTTGAATTTCCACAGCCCGCTGAGGAACAGTTTTTTTTGGATCTCTCATTATAAAACAATACATGAATTTGAAGTCTGTAAGGTGTACTATATAATACTTAATCTACTAAATACAAATGCCATTAGTGCCAGCATATAGCAGTCAAGTGAGTCAACACAACATTCCGTATTCCGCTCAGTTCAAATTGGCATTTCGTTTTCTCATTTTGTGTTCCGAATAGTAAAATAATCGAATTCCGAAACGTTCCGAAATAATCGGAACCTTCCGAATTTTTAAACAATCGGAAACTTTCCGATTATTCATTCCGGATAGGCCCATCACTAGTTTTAGGGTACTTCTCTAATTAAAGACTCGGCTCCTTCGTCGCTTCGTCTTTAATAACGATTCTCCCCTAAAACTATATTTTGTGTAAATGATACATAAATAGCTAATTTGTTCCTATTTTTGAAATTTACTCAAAAAATAATCAAAGCGAATACAATGCGTTCTTCGAACATTTTCGGGTTATACGTCTCAAACTTCCTGCACAATAACAAATCATGTCAGTTAGACAGAATAATCAATCCTCCTGCTTCAAGAACGGATTATTTAAACTGTCAAACTGACACTCTTTTATTATTGTTCAACAAGTTGTCAACATATAGCCCAATAACATCGAAGTAATTATAGTTACTACTGATGATAAAATACTGTTCCATGAACAGTACGGGAGATTTTTCTAGATTCTGCAACACAAAGATTTTTGTGTTTAGAAAATATATTTACATTTAATCAATTCAAATTTTATCAGATACACTTTTAAACATTACCACTGGTAAGTCGTAGAGAAAAAATTATATTTATGTAATATTTACATTGATAATGAAATGTAACACATCAATGTACATAAAGTGCCAATTAAACATAAACCACAAGAAACATCAAGCAATATTAACTGCTGCAATGATGCAAGCTTTGCTTATGAAATCGGAAATGCAAGGGTTTACTCAATATTGCTCATTAGTTTCTTGCGGCTTTGAATGTACCATCAAAAATAAAATAGTGACGTGCAGAATGTGTCATTGTACAATGATAAGATGTAACAGGATTAAAGGTTATTGCAATCATGCTAATTTATATTATTTGAAGGTAAAAAATACAAAACAAAAGATACAGTAATGTGAACATCAATACGTGTTTAGCTCTAAATGGAAAACGATGCTTATTGGTTAATTTTAGTTATAAGAGAAGAGCAGTATTTTCGCATGATTGCTTACTCTTAAACTCTTATCCGTTGCGTTCTGGGAGTTGTCGCATTGTGACCAATTGATAGAAGTTAATACACATGGTGCCTAGGTATTAAATAGCCAATTATTAACTACACATACATATTAACACACATTTACAAATATATTAACTACAATCATGATTACTTATACAAGAAAAATGTATTTCTTACTAAACTAACCACCTGAAATACAATTTGGTAACTGTTACTACCAGAACAAGGTGAATTTTTAATACAGCATAATTTTTCTCTTTGTTAAGCAAGTCGCTACAGATTACATTAAACAACTTTAACTTTTGAGTGGGGTTGCTACTGAAAAAATCAAATATAAACTTACAACAATCACTAC
>CALNHX010009212.1:0-52176 GCA_940337035.1 Agriotes lineatus | reverse complement strand
ATTCAAAGTTTTACAGTTTAGCAATCTATAGAGAACGTTACAAGCAAGATTTCGTACCAGAGGGCAGTGTTTAAATAATTCGATAAACCTACCAGATTACAAAGACACCAGACAATTAATTTTTTCAAACTTCTAAAATGAACAATTACAGAATTTTGAAAAATTCATATCGTAAGAGTAACTGTGGTAATTTTAAATTGGGCTATAATTGATGCAATTTCGACTATTTAAACTATACTACGTTTAACGAACAGATTCAGTAGAAACTCCTCCCACAAATGAGCGCTAAATTTTAATGATGTATTGGTAAGCCGGTTGTACACAGCTCAATTTTATTTGATATTAAACAATTTTTAAATTATGTGTTTAATTTGTAAGGTGTAAAAAGTAAAACTGGTTTTGCACCATTAAGGTCGTCCCAGCAATTTGTGTTCTGAATCTGTTCGTTAAACATAGTATACGTTTTCGAGATAAGCTAATACTTGTTATTTGATATAATAAGGTTATTTGGTTTTCCATTAAAATATAATACAAAGAAATCCCCTTTTCTAGCAAAACTTTTAGAATCCCGAATTTCAGCTCTGGTTTTACATTGGATTCTTTATCTTTGACAAGTTTTAAGTGCAAAATTTAATTCTTGTTTTAGCTTGAAAATAGTTCGTTTTTTTGTAAAATGCATTATCTGTAGTAAATTGTGCGTAGGCACCATAATACATACCGGGTGTCAACGAATTTATTAGACAAGTCATAACTTCTAGAGTATTAGGTGTATCAAAATGAGATTTGGTATGGGTAAATGGTATAGGGAGAGGAGAGTTTTCGAATATTTTTTACTTTCCGGTCACTTCCGGTGTCACCGGAAATGGCTCCCGTTTCGAATTTTTAAATGAAACACACTGTATATTTTTGCATGTTTGGATTTCTAAGACAATTTTGGATCGGCATGTGACATTTTAAAAACTTATCCATGGCACACTTGACAAAAGTAAATAAATTATTATCCAGTATTTTGCTTAGAAATATTTAACTTATGAGCTTATTTTTAATTCAATCGCAAATAAATTAGTATCGTTAGATTCGCCAAAAAATCCTCTTTTCGGAAAGTGCTTGTCAAAAAAGGGTCGCCATTTGAAAAAAAATAGTTAGACAAGAAAACGTGCTTTTGCCAACTTGTCTTATTCCTATCTATCATACTAATCACTAAAACTTTGTGATTGTAATTTTCTAACATCACCTGAGGTCTTTAGATTAGTTTGCGTCTGATCATGGCCACCTAGATGCCATATTAAAAGTGGCTCTAAAAAAATCAAGTAGGCTTAAAAACTTTTTAAAATGTCACATTCTGATTCAAAATTATCTCAGAAATCCAAATATGCAAAAATATACAGGGTGTTCCATTTAAAAATTCGAAATCGGACCCATTTCCGGTGAAACCGGAAGTGACCGAAAAGTGAAAAATATGCGAAAACTCTCCTCTCCCTATACCATTTACCTATACCAAATCTCATTTTGATATACCTAATACTCTAGAAGTTATGACTTGTCTAATAAATTCGTTGACACCCGGTATATACACAGTCGACCATAAAAACGTTATAATAGATAATTTGTAGCCTCGTATATTCGTAAGTCATGAATATATAAAGCTCAATTTTTATAGATGAAAATGAAGCACTTTTACTTCCAAAGATATACAGTCGAACCACCATTCAGTAAACTCCTAATTAAAGATTTTTTTTATTTAGTGATGATTTCATTAGGATTTTGATCTTCGGGTTAAATTGCATGCGAAAACACTTTTAAATTATGATGTTCAAATTCTATATAATGATGTTTTTCTAACAAAATTTTACCCAAATACTTAGAAATGCAGAGAAAGTTTTGAACAGATTTTCTTAGAATTATTTACCTGTCTTTACCTTTACCACTACTAAATTGTTAAGCGGAATATAGGATCTCTTAAAGGTTTCTACAGTACAAGATTTCACTAATGTTGCTAAGAATTTCCTCCATTTAAATGCATAAATTGTTATGCAAATGATAGGATTTCTTAGGGGTTTCTAAATGCATTCTGAATTTTTGAAGTATAAATTCTATATATAGTGATGTTTTTGTGGGAATTTTTTAACATCACTATATGAGAGATCGACTGTAGTACTAATTCAATGTTGTGTGCGGTTAAATTGACATTCAAAAAGTTCTATTTTTGGATAATAGTCATATAAATAAAGGAGAACTATCCAAACGTGTGTGTCCGTCACGACAATTGCAGACGCGATGTCCCCCATTTGCGTTTGCATGCATTTCGCGGTCGCCTCGATTTCGCGAGCGGGGCGGAGCCTCGAGGGCTCCTTGGAGAGGGGCGGAGCCTCGAGGGCTCCTTGGAGAGGGGCGAATCCTTGAGCGCCCCTTAGAGAGGGGCGGAGCCCCGAGGGCCCCCTTGGAGAGGGGCGATGCCCCAACGGCCCCCTTGGAGAGGGGCGATGCCCCAACGGCCCCCTTGGAGAGGGGCGGAGTCCCAAGGGCCCCCTTGGAGAGGGTCGGAGCCTCGAGGGTCCCCTTGGAGAGAAGCCAAGCCGCAAGGGTTCCTTAGAGAGGGGCGGAGCCCCGAGGGCCCCCTTGGAGAGGGCGAAGCCCCGAGGGCCTCCTTGAAAAGAGGCGGAACCCCTGGAGCCCCAAGGGCCCCCTTGGAGAGGGGCCGAGCCCCGAGTGCTTCCTTCTTTGGTCAGGTGGACGGCAGGGGGAGGCAGGGGAAGGGTGTGTAACAGAATGGAATATCCCAACGTAACAGGCCTAAAAATGGTGATAAATTGAATAGAATAATATAGTTTAATATTCTCATCGTTTTTATCAACAATCACTTAAATCGTTTTCGCCATTTCATTGCTCAATCGCAGGGAGCTGATTTCAAGATTAAATTATGCGTACCATTTTCTTCAGCACCTTACTTAATCGATAACAAAAACTAAAATGATGTATATAAAGTGACGTTGACCAAGTAGCCAAACAAATGAAACAGTTCTTATCTACTAATTTTGTTACAGATTTAATTTCACATTATAGCGACACAACGCAACGCCACACGACATTATTAAAAACTCCTGTTTTCGTATGGTCTTAATTAAAGTGAAATAAAATTGATTTGCAACGTTGTACTATTACAAATAAGATGTTTTCAATCTTGAAAGTGCATGCATTTCGTTTTATGAAGAAATAGTTGACTTGACTAATGATTATTGGAAATACAAGTATTTAAATTTTGTACCATTTTTCTTTATCCACTATGTATATAAAACACCATTGCTAATATATAATAAATACAATAGATGAAAATAGATAGGACTGTTAGGAGTGACCAGAAAAATGAGATTAGTTGCAAAATGAATTCCAATAGATAAAAACGCGAACACACAACCACACCTCTTTTTATTATGTTTCAAGTTTATACGATTGCAGTGTTTCCTCACACAAAGTTGTCGTTACAGAAATTTGCGCTAGTTCACAGTTAAAATATTAAAATTTAAACAGAAAATAAATCTCGAACTAATTAGAGAAAAATGTGTAGACGATTATAGTATTAAATCGATCTAGTACAGAAACTAATGAACGTTTCAAGTGGCCAATCAAATGCTTGCATTCCTGTGCAGTCAGCCAATAGCCGCTTTTCATTATTTTTTGTTTCGGTAATATTTACGTCAAATGAAGAACAGAAGAGTATTATACCGACAATATTTGTCAGATAAAGGTCAAATAAAAATCAAAAGATAATGAATTTGATTCGAATGAAAATTAATTTTCTTTCAAAATAAACATTCTTGTTTCATCGAGTTGTCCTCCGAATACAACTCCTGCTCTGAGTTGTGCTTCAATATTTGTCATTTATTGTTAGCACCCAGAGTTGTTCACTATAGTTTCCCTAATTATTTTCAAATATTGCAACGCTACAAGAGTATATTTGAGGGCTCGCAGGCTAGCCATTAGTGTAGACTGCGTGCGGTTCTTTAAATGATGTGATTACCAAATAACATGAGCGCCAACAAGTTTTTCAATTACAACAAATATACCCAGATAGTTGAAGAACTTATAAACTTAGATTAATCGCAGCAGTCAATAACACAACATCTAAACTACTGAAGGTAGCAATAACGAAATCATTGACACTGAATGACAAAAACATGTGCAGAGGCACCCCTATTTAATGTTATCATAGCAGTGATTAGTACGATACAACTACACAAACAAATATGAAACCAATAAAATTGTTCCATTACATGTGAAATACAGATAATTTATTTTACCGGGATTGTATGCCGCGAATATCATTAAATACAACTTATTAGGTTGCACTACTCAATTGAGAGCCTTACGCTTATGCCTGACGTAATGACTCATGGCCCGAAACGATCTCGAAGCTGCGGTTTCAAGATGTAAAACGAATGGCCCCACGTAGCTTGCAGCTGCGGCTGCAGGCAGTGAATGCCAGCAAACGTCATTTACGTAGCTCTTCGAGGATGATGCTCAAACTCGAGCTAATCTCTCCTGGTGTTGAAAGATCGCAGAAGCTGCCAAAGTCCCGGATGAAGTTTACAGTGCATTAATAATTCATTTAGAGCTTTATTGCTTACCGAAAAGTAACATGTTTTCATAATTTTTACATTCTTGGTTCAAGGTGCTTTTTAACGAAAATATTATGATAATTAATATCTATTTAAATAGCTTCTAAAAGCTGTAATTTACTCTTGTTAATAAATTACTTTCGCAAAAATCCTGTAAATGCTCTTCTATCTCAGCAAAGGCACTGTCCAATCTTGGAAGGCGTTAGTTACATACAGATAGTTCTTTTTTATAAGAAAAATGTAATTAACTCAAATAATCTTCAAAAATTTACAAATTACATAATATTAAAAAAAATATGTCTTATTTATTCTAGCATTTATTAACAAAACCATAATTTTTCAGCTTTTAGAAAAGGACGCCGGGAAGAGACTAGGGAATAAGATGTGCCCTGCAGGAGACATCCAAGATCAGCCATTTTTCAAACAAATTGCTTGGGATCGGATGGAAGCGCGGCTGCTAGAGCCACCCTTCAAACCAAAATTGGTAAATATTTCATTTATTTCTCGCAACATGCAAATACCGAGCGCTTTTTCAGCAACACCCGCTAGACACTCAATACTTCGACAAAACTTTCACCGTGGAGAAGGCCAAGCTGACGCCTATCGAGAAGAACATTCTGCAGTCGATGGATCAGACGCAGTTCCAGGGCTTTAGTTACACTAATCCTAATGCCACGGATAAGTAGAAGGAACTTTTCTCGGATCACGACGGAGATAGAATAAAATTGGGAAGTGACAATCGTCCTTGTGAAGTTGTTGCTTCGCCCTTTAGGGTCGCAGTAAACAGCTCAGTATTAGAACTTGACTTGGAGAGAAATCGTTGTGCAGAATTAGTCACGAAAAATGTACCATCCGTTGTTGTTACGTCTAATCGCAGCTTTGAGCGTTGAAGTGGTACTCTTGTTACGTCGCCCTCAACTTTTGGAATTTGATGGCGCTGATAGACGAGTGTTTGAGAGACCTAAAATGTATTTTCTGATGTGTACCTAATTTAGATAGAAACACGCTACCGCTGAACTAGTTGCATCTAACTAGCTGAAAAATCGCAGGCTATAAGTTCAGTCAAAAATATATGCTAGTCACTCACTTGTTTCTATGAAAAAGTAGCTTTAAAATGTAATTGCAGAAGTATAAATGTCAAAGTTAGAGTTTAAATTATGAAGAGCTAGTACAACTCAAAAATAACTGGAGGGCATAACATGTAACCCTTCTACCTTGTAGAAACTAAGCTTCAAGTTCTGTGTTTGACTTATTAAATTGCGTAGCTGGCACATATTTCTAGGATAGTTTTAAGATCGCCAAGGGCTGCTACAGCCTTCAATACCATCATTTTCTTGATTTCGGTACTGGTGCTGCTCAAACTTTTGTTTTATTAAATAATCCCATAAAAAAGACACAGAAAGAAAGCCTCAGCACCAGTACAGATATCTATAAGTATTTGTATTAATCATTATGTTATCACTATTCTTGTATTGTTTCTAACCTAACAAATTTATTTTAAAATAATAATTACTTTCGTATAGTTTCTTAGAAATGCAAATTGTAAAATTACACCAAAATAATATCGTTAGTAGTACCTATGTATATTTACACTTTTAAAGTATTACAGTTGTACTTATAATTTCCTTAAATAAATTTATTTTGAAAATATCTACGGCAAAAATTCAATGCCGAAAGGTGGATAGATAAGATCGTCTGAGTTTTTATCCTTGTTCTTCTTAGTAATATTCATGGGTTTAATTTGCTGAAAATGAGATTCATTATTATTTTATTTTGGATATCTCCATTTCGTATTTAAAAAAAATAAAGGGAATTATGCTGTATATTTGGACTTACATTATTCGTATATGCATTTAAATTGTTTTCAAAGTAATTTTTTGCAACCACGAATATTCCATTGCTAGGTGCAGGACCTCGTATAAAATATGGAACCAAGCTCAGGTCATAACTTGGTTTCAGCTTCACAATTGCTTCTCTCTGCAATCTTTCCAGCTCTCTGGGCTCTCTATAAACCATGCAGCAGGCTCTTATGGCGAAGTAGTAAATAATTTCCACACCGGAGAGTAAACTGAAGCCCAAGAAGAGACCTGCTATGCCTCCAAACGACACTGAAATGTGTTTAATTAGGTATAAGCACTAAAATACACAACAATTACACAAGCATCGAAAATAAAGTTACATTATAATCTGCTAGTAAGTTATGTTATTGTGTTGTACAGGGTTTTCCGTTATACAGTGTATTTTAAAAAATGTAATAGAATATATTTGAGAATTGATACGTTAATATAAGTGTCTTGGTATGTCTTTAATTTGATATTTAAATGTATAAAATGTATCACTTAGTTAAGGAAGCTTTATTTTCTTAATATTTGAAACTTTTCTAAACTAATCTATGCAACAGAATTTTAATATAATATGTTAGAAATAACATTATTTTTTTTTAAATGTCGTAGAGTGCTTATATTTTTTAACAAATATTTTTGAGAAATGTTTTTTTCGGTTTTAATTTGGCGATTTAAAAATGCTTTATAAAACATAGCTTTTTCCTTTTCAAGGCGTGTGATTATTTTAATATTCTGTTTTATACAACTACTATTACCAGTGTGGAAAATATAATAGTTATACTGAGGTTGGAACGTTCCTCATGTTTTCAAATTAGCAATAACATCATTTATCAATCTAAAATTATCTATGGGAAACACACTATTTGAGTGTATCGTTTACGATGCAGTAACAGAAACTGCTTTGATTAACAGTTTTTTCTTGCTTTAATTGGATTAATATTATTTAGTCCTAGTCCAGTGAAATGGTGCTCAAAAAGGGCGAATAGGAGAAAGTTTTGGTGGAGTTTTGATATTTGGTTTCTATATGTTTCTTGGGTCGGTGTACACGAATATCGGGTTTTCTAACAAAACTTTTGACCGGTAACACGTTTTTTAAATAAAAACTGTGTAAAAAACCGTTTTTTTTTAGTTTTTCTAAAATTTCGCGAAAGCTATCCGTTTTTCCTAAATGTTAAACCTATACGAAATGAAAGAAGATAAAATTCCCTACATTTTATGTATTTAAGGTTTTTTTCTCCCAATCGTTCAGCCGCGAATGGAAGAAAATAGGGGAAAGTTTTGATGGAGTTTTGATATTTGGTTCCTATATGTTTTTTTGGGTTGCTGTACACGAATATCAGGTTTGCCAACATTTCATTTATGAAGATTTATTTCATATACCATTTTTGATTTACGAAAAATACTTTGAAATAAACTGGGATAATTCCTTTTTTTGCCTTTAACACCTAACTTCGCGGAGCTCTCGCGGCTGAACGATTGATCGGAGAAAAAACCGCTGGTCCATAAAATGTGGAAAATTTTATCCTCTTTCATTTCATATAGGTTCAATATTTACGAAATTGGATAGTTTTCGAGTAATTTTAGAAAAACTAAAAAAAATCCATTTTTTTACAATGTTTTTGCTTAAAAAACGTATTTTCGGTCAAAATTCTTGTTAGCAAACGTGATATTCGTGTACAGCGACCCAAAAAACATATAGGAACCAAATATTAAAACTCCACCAAAATTTCCCCCTATTTTCTACCATTTGACTGGATTAATTATCGTGATTGTAGATTTTCCTATTAGCTAATTTTTATAAGGTGACATTTGAAGTCAGCACCCGCAATAGAAAAATTTTAATCTAGTGTAAAGTGAAAAAGTGTGTTCAAGCTATATGCAGCATTGAGACGTATGTATGCCATGTTAACTTCATTTGTGTTTCTGAGCAGGCCTTACATGCGAATATTTTTATCAGTGTATCAAATATTTAGTTAGAAAAAGTTACTAATGTTAAAATTACATTGGCATTTTGTAACTTCTGAGAAGAACTTCAGTTATAGTAAGCCCCAGTTATTTTAAACAACTTGAATTCACTTGATGAATAAAAATCAGGGGTGATACACGCACACAACTTCCTATTACAGTGTTCTGATAATTAGCCAAATATTTAATTTTTAATTTTTAAATTTTTTCAAAAATTACAAATTCTACAGAAACCGTACAAAATAGAGAGTTAGTTGAAAAGACAAATTTTCTCTAAAACTTTCAGCTGCATTCAAAAATGTAATAATATATCGGGTGTTCTATTTAAAATAGGCATCATTACACATTAAAAGTTTAATAAAAGTTTAAAGTTAAAAAAAATCGTTAGAGCCATTTTTGAAAACATCGAAAAAAACTTCCGGTTATGCGATTTTCTTCAAACGCTTGCTGTCGCATCTAGATAGTACACAAAACTTATATATGAAGTTTCAACGCCATACCTCTTTTCGTTTTTGAGATATTTTGTTCACACACAGACACACAGATAGACACACAGCTGACAAACAGACCAATGAACAAAAACATGTCAGGGGACTCTAAAACGTGAAGATCTGTTGAAAACTCTATTTCGAATCTTTGGGGGAATCAAATACTTCCTTTATTGTAAAAAGAAGTAAAACATGATGAACTGTATAATTTTGCTTTAACTTGGGTAATTATTTTGTTACCAACTGTGCCCTACACCTTACACCAGAATCACAAATAGAGGGAACGAGGTATATAAACATTTCGTAGAATAGCTTAAATAAAGAAAAAGTTGGTGTCTGCCACAGCCTGAAAGAAACTGAGGGAAAATATCGACCCGTCATTGTAAAGTTTCTGAGTAGAACTGTGCAAAAATAATTATATCTACAATAAGACAATGAAGCTAAAGGAGACGAGGGTCGTTATAAACTAAGATTAAACACACACAAGATATCAGCTACTAAAATCGGCCCAAAAACACTAGATGCTAAAGAATGTTGAACCAATCAAGTTCAACTACAGATTGCAGAAACAAATTCATAAGATTATGTCAAATAATATCTCTTCTTCATTAATTGAAGTATAACATATCTAGAGATAAAAAAAACTGTTCCTCAGCTGGCTGTGAAAATTCAACGTATGAATAATATATTGGTGACACTGTACGTCAATATCAAATTCGAGGTTATAAGGTTAGGTTTTCCGTCAGTTATGACACAAAATGACGCAAATCCTAACCTGCTAACCTCGAATTTGACATTGACGTACAGTGTCACCAACATATTATTGATACGTTGAATTTCCACAGCCCGCTGAGGAACAGTTTTATTGGATCTCTCGATATAATAATTAAAAAATACTACACCGCATATCGTCGTTGAATTCAAGTACCTTTTTATATATTTTTCTCTATTCTTTTAACACAACTATGAATGAAAATAATGATTTCCTTAAAATATCTTAGTTGAGTATACGCTCCTTGCTGCCTAAAATAGATGATATTAGATATATTATCAATGATTATGACTTTACAATTGCATCTTTAACTACACTTCCATACATACGCAATATTTTTATCAAATAAATGAAAATTATTCACAAATAATTACAGGAGAGGTCATTTTTTATGCGGATATTTTTGCCTTTCTAACAAAACCTGGGTGGCCAAGAAATTTGACTATACAAACCGTTCATGAATAAATGACGAGTCCGAAAGGACGAGCCATTTTATGTGACGTTGTCGAATTAAGTATACTATAACAAATAGTTATGGGGCATATTTACATCGCGACTTATATCTTTTGCCTTTGCAACAAATATATTTTACAATATCTATAGTGTGTGTATGTGACTGAACTCCTCCTAAACGGCTGGACTCATTTTGATGAAATTGTGTGTGTGTGTTTGAGTGGGCCACTGAATGGTTTAGATTCACAATTCGACCCGGTAGGTGGCGCTGCAATCGGGTTCTAGAATTTTAAAAAAATGTTTTGACGAATTTCTCTTTTTTAATTTTTTTAAGATTTCTCGTATATCAGAACATATAACCCCAAAATTTCACCCCTCCACCACCCTCCAATATGTTTTAAAATGAAAAAAAAATCGAAAATTTGAATGTCGAAAAAACATTTGCTAAACCCGCTAATAGCAGGCAAACCAACGTTCGGACAGGTCGGGTCCGCTACCCCTCAGGGAGTGAAATTGGGCAAATAAGCCTAAAAATCGATATGGGTGTCGTTATTGAGGTTTTCTGGGACGTTTATTGCGAAAATGGCATTTATTTTAAGTCCAAGACGATGAACATGACAAAATTAAAAGAGAAAAATTATTTTTGGGCAGAACAACGTTTGCCGGGCCAGCTAGTCTAAATATATAAGTGATAACCAATTAAATAATCAAAATTTTATTTTTTAAGGGTCTGTTCTACAAACCAAGGATGAAGTTATCCGGGGAATAAATACCCTAGAAAAAAATTACTGTAATAATGGAAACTATGGCAGTTATACCTCCAATAGCTTATTCTAGGTACCTATATACTTGCATTGTAGAACCGGCCCTAAGTCAATTCTTCTTCGCCTTCCCGACGAAACTTTGAGATAAATTACAAATCATGTTATGAATTCTTAAGAATACGAGTTAACGACAACAGTAGCTTTTCTATGTCACAAAAGCTAACATACCAAGCAAATCCACCCATCCGAAAAGCACTTCACGTTTGTATCGAACCATTGGCCATGATACGAACTCAGCTTCCAAAGCTCTGTTGATATCGTCCGTGCTGTCGGGAAAGCAACATTTTATGAGCGAAACTGCTGATAAATAAGAACCTTACCCGTGTTCATTTAATTTTTCAACTTCATATACTGTATTAGAGCACCCCAGCTGACACGAGCACCTCTCTACGGACTTTATGGCATCGATGTGGTCTGCAATGCAGGCGAGCTCCTTGATTTTGCAGTGTCGGAAGCTCCCTATTTCGGGATAAAAATAGGGAACACATCCGCAGTACCTTGTAGCGGTTTTCATCCTGCACTGGCGAGTGCAAGCCGTGTACGTGTACATGTGATCAATTTTCAGTTTTACTTCGTCCTCAAAAATGCAGCGTCTCTGTTTTATGGAGAGTTGGCGGGTGTCGTCTGTTGTATAGGTCTGCTTGACAGAGAAAGAAACTCTGTCCACCTTGAAGTCCCAGATAATTTGAGGTTGCATGTCTATTCCAGGGACTTCGTCGGAATTGTGAATGTATACCTAAAATGTATTGATTACATTTCAATCCTGATGTCACTTTAATGATCGTTTTTGATGCAGCGAATTTGTTTTCTAATGAATGATACTATTAAAAGTTATAAAACAAATATGTTACAAACTTCCTTTTTAACTGTTGATAATATGACATCCAAGGAAGTCGCTTAGCATCTACAAAAGGGATATAAATAAGTATGGTAAATTTATTATTTTAAATAGAGCAGCATCAAATTATCGTTATATTCGCATTGAATAAATAAATTTAATAAAGAAAACAAATAATAAAAAAAATTATAAAAAGCAATCTCGATTATAGTTGTAAATCATTAATACGAGCCCAGTCGCATATGAATTGAACCAAAAGAAATAAACAACATAATTTTATTTTTCTGAAGTAGAATTTACTTAATTTTCATAATTTCAACAGAGGCAATTAAGCTTATTTGATACTATGTCGTTTTATCAATTAATCAACATCTAATACCTATATCAACTATAATAATAAATTATAAAAAGGAAAAGTTATGTCTGGCGCATATTAATTGGACCATAACCCCATAAATATTTATTTACATAGCAAAATCTGATAATATTTTTTCTGAAAAATATACAGGGTGAGTTAAGATAGCGGCACCCCCCCCCCCCCTCTTGTTAGTTTATTTAATATTGATATTAGAAAAATAATTTGTTAACAAAAGATGTTCAGAATTATATGCTCTATATTATTGTACTTTTATTTTATTTCATGGCCTACTGAGGTTTGAGCAATGACATTCAACTTTTTTATTTTAAATGACACCCTGTATATTTTTTACATTTTTTCGGAAGAATTATCTTTTCTCTATACGGTGCTATAAAAATATTGTGGTGTTAGATGGGAAAATTACACCGTTAAACACGATTAAAGTTGAAAAATGTCCAAATTTAGCCATGAAATAAAATAAATGTACAATAATATAGAGCAAATAATTCTGAACATCTTTTGTTAACAAATTATTTCTCTAATATCAATATTAAATGAACTAATAGCGGTGTGCCGCTATTTTAACTCACCCTGTATTATCAAGTATACCTTGAAAAAACAAATGATAGCATTATTCGAGTTATTTAGTTTACAAAATGGTTCACGGAAAGTCGTTATCTAACGATATGTGAAATTCTATTGTTGCTACCCATAAAAATGGACTTTCTGTACATAAAATTGCAAACAATTTAAGTATTCCTCAATGAACAATAAGAAACATAATTTCGCAATTTTAAAAAACCGGAAATATACAAACAAAAGTTAAAACTAGACGTCTTTCAAAGATTACCAAAAGAGATGAACGTGCTCTCCGGACACTTATTAAACAAGCTCGTCGAGTTTCCTGGCGAGAATTAGCTGTAAAATGGGCAGATGCGATTGGCAGACCAATTACAAAAGATACTTGTTTGAGAAGAATGAAAAAATGGGATACGGGTTTAACAAGGCAAGTTTTTACAAATCTAAAAATATGGTGTGATACACGCACACAACTTCCTGTTAAGCATTTGTCAAAAATTTTCAAAAATTACAAATTCTGCAAAAATGATACAAAATAGAGCGTTAGTTGAATAGATAAATTTTTGTCTAGACTTTTAAGCTAAATTCAAAAATGTAATAATATACTGGGTGTTCTATTTAAAATAGGAGTTAATAAAAAAAATAGAAAACAAACAAAAGAAACCCATTTTAGAAGTATTCAACTGGAAAATCACTTATCTCACATCAATACACATTCAAAATGTAATAAAAATGTGAAGTGTGAAAAAAATCGTTAGAGCCGCTTTTGAAAAAATCGAAAAATCTGAAAAATCACAAGAGTAAACACCTACTTCCGGTTATGCGATTTTTTTCAAAAGCTTATTGTCGCATCTATATAGTACACACACAGACAGACAGACACACAGACAGACAGACACACACACAGACAGACCAATGAAAAAAAAAATATGTTTTTTGGGTTCAGGGGACTCTAAAACGTGAAGATCCGTTGAAAACTCAATTTAGAATTTTTGGGGTAAATCCAATACTTCCTTTATTGGAAAAGGAAGTAAAAATTTGGTGTGATACATGCACACAACTTCCTTTTACAGTGATCTTATAATTAGACAAACATTTGAGTTTTAATTTTTAAGCATTTGTCAAAAATTACAAATTCAACAGAAACCGTACAAAATAGAGCGTTAATTGAGGAGACAATTTTTCTCTAACATTTTAAGCTGAATTCAAAAATGTAATAATATACCGGGTGTTCTATTTAAAATAGGAGTTAATAAAAAAATGGGTATGCAACTGGAAAATAACCTATGTCGCATCAATACCATTAAAAATTTAATAAAAATGTAAAGTTTGAAAAAAATCGTTAAAGCCGTTTTTGAACAAATCGAAAAGAACTGAAAAATCACAAGAGTAAACATTATACTTCCGGTTATACGATATTCTTCAAAAGCTTGCTGTCGCATGTGGATAATACACAAAACTTATATATGAAGTTTCAACGCCATACCTCTTTTCGTTTTTGAGATATTCTGTTCACAGGCACACAGACAGACACGCAGACCAATGAGCAAAAACATGTTTTTTGGATTCAGGGGACTCTAAAACGTGAAGATCTGTTAAAAACTCAATTTCGAATTGTTGGGCTGAATCCAATAGTATTTTCTTTATCGGAAAAGGAAGTAAAAACATCCAAACTTATTATTTCTTAATAGGCGAAGGAAAAACCACTTCTGACAGAAAAACAAAAACGAAACCAATATTTACGGGCAAAATTATTCGCATGCCAGGGGAGGAATATCACAGAGATTGCCTCAAAAGAAAGGTTAAGTTTCTGGCATCGGTGATGGTGTGGGGTTGCATGTCATCACAAGGAGTTGGACGTCTACTTTTCATTGACCGTACTGTCAATGCTGGAAAGTACAAGATAATTTTACAAGAGGAATTGTTGCCTTCCATTAATGATATTCAACTGTAAGAAGAGGAATTTATATTTCAACAAGATAGTGCCATCATGGTTGCAGGGAATGAATGTTACCGTTTTAAAATGGCTAACAATCATCCCTGATCTATCCCCTATCGAGACTCTTTGGCATCAGATGAAAAAAGCACTTCGAACCACACCAGTTCGCTCAATTCCTGAATTAAAGAATACAATTCTGGAAATTTGAAGGAATCTTCAACTAGAGTACTGTAAAGCATTAGTAGGCACGATGCCAAAGAGAAAGATGACTGTACACAGTGGTAACTCTGACTAATTGTTCAAAAATCTTTGGTCCAATTAATATGTGCCAGACATAAATTTTACTTTTTGTTATTTTTTAATTGTTAGTTGATATAAGTATTAGATATTGTTTTTTTTTTATATTTTTCATAATAACAAGTATTTAATATTTTACTTTCGTTTAACATTGCAATATTTATAAACAATTATTTTACTAAATACAATAATCAATATAATTAACATAAGAATAATAGAAAACATACATAAATAACGAACTACCTAAGTATCACGACACAAATCCAAGTTGTTGGTTATGGTACCCAGAACTGAGGCAGCATTGCCGCGTTGAATAGCAATGCTAATTCTTTGAATTAGGAATGAAGTTGACCTTTTGTCTTTATTGACTTTTGTAATTTTTTTGCCAATTTCTCTAATAAATTTCAATGCATTTATGCCCCAAACTCCAAAAGTTTCAATAGCCAAAGGATAGAAGAGATAATTATTTTGTAAATTTAGATATTTTTTTGATTTGTTTTTCTCGGCAAGTAATGCTGCTGAACCAACGTTTTTAGAAGAATTTAGAACATGGGATGCTGCCAAAGTATCTATACAAGTGAAATCCCACACTACTGCCCTACCAAACTTCCATGGAATGAGTGACATTCCATCAGGACGCTTTCCATCATCACGACTTGTACCAAGAGGCTCAAGAATGGCAGGAATTTCTGCAGAAATCAGAGCCTTCTTAATTAAGTCGTTAACTTCATGGTGACGAGAAAATCGACCAAAACTATATTTACAACTCAAACCATGTAAACCAAACTCATCTACAAGAGAATTGCATTTACAAAAATGTTTAACACATATGGGAGAACCTAGTCGAACGCCAACAGCTATTCTGAAAGATTCATTGTCCAGAAGAGTACCGAGGGAAGCAACTGGCAGAGCATTTAACCAAGCCCCTGATTCAGCAGAAGAAACTGCCATGAGTCGAGCCTTAATTTGAGTATTGGAAGCCGACTCAAGCAAATCACTTGCAACTAAATTCAAAAGTGGTCTATCCCATGCCTTCTGCATTCTCTGTTGACTTTCAGACAAAGTTAAACCTGTAGAAGATTGCCAAATCTCCAAACCCTCACTAAAATTTATATTAAAAGTTCCAAAACAAGATGGAAGAATTTGCTTCATTAAAGGTTGAGCGCACACAAAAGAAGACAAGAAACAAGGAATAGCCAAAGAGGAAATAGATCTAATACCTAAACCACCAAGGTCAACAGGCAAAGATGCTTGTTTCCAAATAATTTAATCAATAATATTGTTGGAGATTTTTTCTAGGGATTGTCTGAAGAGATTGTCAATTTCTTCCAAGATGGATGAAAAATTCCATTTAGGATGACACCTAAAAAAATTAATAAATTTTGGTACTGCAAGACAATGTTTAAGAAGACAAAAAGAAATGTGTGCAGGTAAGTCATCCAATTTTGCTAACATTTGTAAAAAAATTTGTTTTATGATTCCAAAAAAAAAGAAATCAGAGCAGTATTTGTTAAAAGACTACCTAATAAAAATAAATCTGATATTTTCAAAATTTTAATTCCAGGACAAATAGAATCAAATTTTGAAACAATAGAGGAACTAAAATCTTTCACAAAAGACAATTCGCATTTATCAAAATTTAACTCAAGCCCAAGAAATTTCGATTGTTTGACAATAGATTCAAGGTCATTTAAAACAACATCGGGATTATCACCTAAAGCGCCATCATCTAGGTACCACGCATTAAACTGGCTAGACAGAGATTTAACTAAATTATGAATTGTTAGACAAAATAACATAGGACCGAGTGGATCACCTTGTTGAACACCAGATTGAGACAAAATTTCACCATCACCAAACATTAAAGAAGAAGGGTTACGATAACATTGAAAAATAAAAGGAGAAATATCGGGTGAAATTTTGATAACTTCCTTTAACATGACACTTCTATCAATCGTATTAAAAGCATTACGAAAATCCAACTTTAAAAATACCTCATTGTCTGCTTCGGGATTAAAGCAAAGATATTGTCTGGCAGAATGTACAACAGCTTCACAACCTCCTCTAGTTCCGAAACCAAATTGTAAAGGTCGAAAAAATTGTCCAAGATGGTCTTTTAAATAAAAACAACAAATTTTGGCAACAAGTCTTCTAAAGAAGTTACCTACGGCGATCGGTCTGATTCCCCCACCTTTCTTTGCCAGAGCGCAAAGTGAAGCACCATATAAAGTTGGGCAAACTTCAGGGGTCACTTTGCCAGAAAGCATGAAATTACATAGGAACGTAAGGGAGGTGAGAAGAACATCACCGGAAGCTCCCGCGCTGTAACTCAACATATCTTGAATATGAGAAGGTCTCAATGAATCCAGTCCACCAGCAGAACCAGAATTGAAAGAATTGACTGCCATGATTACCTCTTGTCTTGAGATCGTCAACGGAACTATATCAGAAGGCAAATCTGGAAGATTTTTTTGAGTTCCCGAAGGATGTTTGGCTTGCAATGAAGACATTGTAGCTTCTGAAAATTCGGCGACAGTGTCATTGGAACCCAGGATTCTGATTGCACCAGAAAGATCTCCATCTGAAACCTTGCCAATGATCTTCTTAACATTATTTCCAGAAAGAACTTCTCTTCTCTTTTCTCTAGGATACGTAGTTATTTTCGGCAAGGCGTTATTGAAATTTTTCAATATAATAGATGTAATCGAGGTATTTGTTCTAAGTTCATGTGGAACTATTTGTACGAAAAAGTTAGTAAATTTTCCCAAGAAACTAAAACGTTAGTTTTAACACAATTATCAATCATTTTTGCAAGAGTAGAAGCAGCCAGAAGCCTAGTCGCTTTCGGAAGTCTTTTTACTACAATAGACGAACTCTTAAAAGACGCGAGACGTGTATGAAGGCTTGATTCATAATTACTAGGAGATGATATTTTAAATTGTTCAATTTTAGATTCTTTATGAGCCTTGCTCTTATGTATTTTGAGATTGATAAAAAGGTTTCCACAAATTTCACAAGATAATTTTTTGGATTTCTTTTCGATGACGACGGGATACCTCGAACCATGTTCAGCACAGTCTTCATTGATGAAATGGTTGAAACACAGCAAAATCTGACAGACATGACAGCTGGCAAAAACTTCCTTCTTGCAACACGAAACCTCACAAAACTGGGTACCAGGGTGGCAATCAGCATCTTCTTGGGAAGCTTTACTTTTTCTTAGATTCATTAAGCACGACTAAATTGTTCTTCTTGGTTAAAAACTGATGCAAATATACGATTTTGATGTCTTGACAGTGACCTGTGTTGTTTGATTATTAAAACGATATATTATCAAATAAGCTCAATTGTCTCTGTTGAAATTATGAAAAATAAATAAATTCATATTCCACTAGGCTCGTACAAAAACTTTGAGAAAGAAGTAACAATACAAGCTTGTTACAGTAAACGTTAGCTTTGGTATTAAATTAATAGTATTTAACATTACTAGCTCGGTAAAAGGGTTTTTACTAGCGGACAGAAGGATATGACTGGCTCGCCTGTTGGAGTCAGTAAAACCCATTACCTTGCGTGTATTGTTGAATATTTTACCATTTACCATTTATTGACAATTTCAAATTAACAAGCAACTAAATTCATCGATATGACACATACTAAGGAAGACAATTTTCTTGGCTTTGCACGCTATCATTTATCTATGAGCACGGGTGTAAAATTTTACTGGATAGCCAGTAAAATTCTACAGGCTAGCCAGTTAACAAACATTTCCAAGGTGAATACAGTGACTTGATAAATTGATGTTTACAAGTGAGGAACAAATAAATTGTATTTACAGTAATGTAAACAAACAAAACGATAATAATACCTCGTAGTCTCATAGATGTTCGTATTCCATATTCTTTTTTTTGTCTTTTCCTGTTTTCTTTATGACGTTGGGCTATCAAGCTATTGGCTAAATTTTGTTGGGTCAATTTAAGAATTGAAGCGGCAATTTATTCTTATGTATAAAAAAGGAAGATGCTGCCAATTCGTTAAGTCCGTCGTGCCTAGTTAGCGCGGAGTGCTGATCTTCTATTAGCCAGGGAGCGTTTATAGGTAATGTGAGTGCTTTCATTCCGTGAATGAAGTTGCTTGGGAAATCCTTACTGTGACAATTTTGAAAAATTACGACCTTTGTCTAATTTACCCACTTCAAATTCCGATTCCAATCTCGTTTGAATGCCGCGAATATTCATACAGATCTCTAATCCAATATATTTAGATGAACTCTCGTATCGTCCCACCGATGCCCCGTATATAGACGACCTGTATCCCGATGCAACCCTGGAGAAATATCTTGTTGTTCGCGTATATATTCACGCCGACGTCTGTAACCAATCTTTGAACTGCGTTGTTCATTCTTCCGAACAAAGCCCGGGATAAACACAAACTTGACACCGCTTATAGGTTGACGCCATTTTCATCCATCGTCATTCTGTGGCTGTTCATATGTTCATTTTGATTTTATTGAAGCCCGGTCGTTAAGGGCGGGCCGACATTTTGTCATCTAGCCCGCCCGCACGGCATGGCCTTCGGTTATCGATCCATCACTCTCGAGATTTTTGCTCAGCGGTAGGTGACCGAGACTTGGCTTTCGCATTTTGCTATCAATTGACTTGCTGTACAAGCTAAGTTCGACCTCTTTTTATTGTGTGGCGTTTGTGCCTATGAAAATTATGAATTTAAACATAATTAATATATGAAAATGTGTACGCTGCAAGTTACAATAGACGTAAGCCTTTAGCTTACGAGAACCTTGTACTTCATGAAAGCTTTGCGAAGCGCGTGATCGTGTAGCCAGAAGCCCAGCCCCATTATTTCTCAGGAGGAGGCTCTAAAAGATACAAAACAATACCCGACCTGCCCAAGTCACTTTTGTGTCAATCCTCATTCAGCGAAGCAACCAGCCCAAGAAGAAACCTAGAACCCAGCCTAGCCGAAACATTCCCCGAGTTCAGCTTCATCCTATGAAGCAAGCTCTCACCAGTCCGAGAGAACCTTGGGTCAAGGTCTCTACCAAATGAAGACTTTAAGAGCTCCAGAACCCTCGTAAAGACCTAAACCTCTCGTCAAGCGACCTTCCGTCGATCCGATAGTCGGTGGAAAGCCACTCATAACATGTCCCTTTTTTGGTTGAGACGATATTCGGTGACGACGTACTATTAGTAAAAGTAATCGGAAAACACTGTAAGCTTGATGAGTCACACATTAGAAATATTTTTGAAGATACACACAAACTAGAAGAAAAGATGGGTCCAACTCAGTTCGGATTTTGAATGGTATGGGATCAAGAGAAGCTTTGTATGGAATGAATGTACTCATCCAGCAATACCTAGACAGGAACACTGACATATACATATGTTTTATCGACTACCAGAAGGCATTCGATAATGCTGAACATGAACAACTGATTGAAATTCTGAAAGGAACGGAATAGCGGCACACGACATACAAATAATACAAAACATATACTGGCAACAAAAAGCATTACCTCAAATTGACAGTGAGATGACTCAGGAAATGGAAATTAAGAAGGGTGTAAGACAGGAGTGCGTCCTCTCACCCTCGTTGTTTAATTTGTATTCTAAAATTACCTTCAAGAAAGCATAACTGACCAAGTAGGTGGAATAAAGATCAACGGACAGATAATTAATAACCTGCGGTACGCTGACGATACAGTGTTGTTAGCGGTTAACATCGACGACTTACAATACCTACTTGAAAAAAGTAAACAGGGTTAGTAACAAAGAATCTTAAAAAGACCAAATACATGGTAGCCTGCAAGAGACCCTCTCCAGACGCCATTCTATCTATAAACAACATAATAATAGAAAAGGTTAGAAGTACAAATATCTAAGAACATGGTTGAGCGAAGAAAATGATAACACACAAGACTTAAATACAAGAATCAATATTGCTAGAGAAGTGTTTACAAAAATGAGAGACTTCTTTTCCAATCCTAATCTTACCTTGGAATTGAGAATTTGCATAATTAGATGCTATGTATTCTTTACATTATTATATGGAGCAGAAGCATGGCCTCTGAAAAAACAAAATGTAAAAAAGCTTGAATCCGTTGAAATGTGGATCTACAGACGATCTCTATATAAAAACTATTTCGAGCAGCGGTATCAAAAATAAAAATAGCAGTAATGATAGGCAACCTTCGATAGGCACCTAAAGAAGAAAAAAAGTTTCATTTACCCCTTAATATCAACTATGACTACAATTATTGTGAAAATGTCAACATATAGTCATTTTTATGATTTTATATGCTAATCACACTTACATTCCATTTTACTACATTTTCCAATGGTTGTTGCCTATTATAACGTCGGCGTACGTATTAAACCCAAAAGCTTCCACAAGGATGCTAAAAGTTCGAAAAAATGCAGTGGGTGGTATCCATGTTAAAAATATACTTCATTAGCATCTGTAGCGATAAACTAACTAAATGGTTTGTTACTGCATAGTTCGTTATCAAAAAACTATGTATATGAAAATAAGGTTAGTTTCTTGACTAACCGATATTGACACGGGTCAATTTGTGCCACCTGTATTTATTCAAATTATATCTCTTCATTATATGATAATCAGCAATGAAGCCTGGCAGTAAGTGCTCTTGTATTTATGCCCGTAGTTTAGTACTATAGAGTGATATTTAATGTATGCGCAGTCAATGACTATAAGTGCGGTGTGCTACGAGTGCGTGAAACAATGCGCCAACAATGCAGTTTTAGCACGTGAATAACCGGTCAGTATGGGAATCAACGCCGGAGGTCTGCAAGAAGGGCATTCGCGCCCAAGTGGTTGAATAGCTCGGATCAAGAGATTCGCACCCAGATTGTTAACAAGGGTCGTCGCGAGTTAGCTGATCGAACTCGCGAATTGTCAGCAACACGAAGCGGGCTAATAACAGCCCTAAACAGCGCATCATATATTGTGTGGTAGCCGGCATTATTCGCCGTCGGCTCATCATGCCTCTGAAATAGGGTCCAGCACCCAAAAGCAGCCAAATCCTGCCGCAGTTGCAGCCTTGTCAAAAGATAGCTATCGTTGCGACATCATAGGAAAAGCACCTGCCTTAGTATACAACTATAACACTTGGGAGCCCTCAAAAGCCAGGTTAGTTAATCGCCATGATCACCGTGCAAGCGAAATATTATTGCACCATTATTGCTGGCCGAGCGTCGCAGTTACGTTATCCCAACGTGCACGCACTATCTTCGAAAGCCGGTATCCGGTTACGAGCCTGTTCAAGAAGGGACAGCGTCCCGTTGAGTTTTGAGTGCAAGCTATTTAACTTTGCGCCGATTAATAAACTGCTACGTATCTGTTTGAACCATATTCATATATCTAGCGTGTTAGCACTGTATTTTGCATGTACTTATATGTATTTTCTTGTATGTGCATTGGTTTGCAGACTATATGTCTTCATTGTAAACTGTTTAGCTTCTTATGGTCATTCATATTTGCATTGGTAAGTACAACATTTCAGGTGTCCACGAGCTGGCCTTAAATAATATTTGTTGCTTCAAATAACATTAGCTTTCCCTTAGCCACTCTACGAATATAAAAAAGAGTCTCATAAGCATACCGACTGAATCAGCTAGCAAACCTAGGGCAAAGTAAAGTAATAAGTGTAGGTAGGTAAAAGGGGGGCCGGGCTTCAATATAAAATAAATATTATTCATACTGCGCACTGCTATACTGTAATTGCACTAGAAAAAATAGAAGTAATTGAATTTATAAACTAATAATAAATTTAGATAGGAATTTTCTTGTAATAGACACTGTATGTAACTTGCATTATACTTAATGAAAATTACACTTATGTTTGCTACAAGGATTATTTATTATTTTATCTTCATCGGTGTTGTTATTGACTCTTAACCATATTAATTTTAGTATCGTTAAGAGCTTCATTACCGCACTATTTTTATATTAAAAAATAAATCAAAGCAGAGTTTATTGGTGAAGATAAAATATTGAACAACATACGTTTGCTTATAGCACATAACGAAACTCGTATGATTGCCGCAAAACTCGGCTCACCGCCTCATTTTGGCAATCAAACTCGTTTGGTTAAGATGCACATAATCAAACTTGTATCGTTAATATCTATAACCGTGTTATTATATTAACTCATTCCCTACATCAAAACCAGGCTTTACACATTTCAAATCTCGACTTGCGAAGTTTTTGCTACCGATGGAAAGCATTCAAAACGTTACACCGCACTAAAGCATTTTGCACGTGCAAATTTTAAGTCCGGAAATTCGTCTAATTTTGTAAACTCAAAAATAAATTTAGCAAAGCAGACGTAAAATGATTTAGCTACTCACTGGGAACTGAATGCCGTCGTTAGCGTCGAGCACATTGATTTTAAGTGACCATTTTATGTCAGTTTCCTGGATATATCGCATATTAAATGGAGGTAATTCCTCTTCTTGCCTGCAAATTATTCACAATATGTAAGCGCGGGCTTAACAAGCTCGTCTATAACTGTTAAAGCACATCGTAATTCAAGTTCGTTAAGCTTTTACACGACAGACGAAAGGCGTTCTTAATAAAGAAGACGAAGTGTTCTTTCGTATAATTGGGGGTAATGTAATTGCTCTTACCATGGAATTTTTCGCTCGTAGTGTCTCGAGTTAAAACTATAACAATAACCGCTCTCTGTGAATACTGGAAAGAAGCCTTCGCAGCATCTGTACTGTTCTGCTTTCCAAACGCAGCTTTTGAAAATATTATTGCATGGGTTCATTATCTAAAATAGTTCATTATAGTACATTAAAATCTAGGCAATACTAATTTAATTTTCTACTTGCCTCAAATACGAACTCGATTAGATTGGTGTCATCGGCAATATATCCCTTATCGGTATATTTTTTAAAATCAACCAAGGTATCGTAGGAAAATAAGGTTAGTTTCTGCAAGAATTCTTTTAGTTCGCCCACATTCGAAGCATCAGGAAATTTACTGAAATTATATTACATAAATTATAAAAATGTATTTAATAATAAAATTTGAAAGCGTCTCAGTAAATGCAATTTCCTACAAGGCAAGTTAGTTCGGTTTACAAAATGAGATGGCATAGTTTTGATTCGTTTTATATTTTATGAGATTTACTGATTTACTGGTCATTGGATATTATAATTTTTTTAAGTAAATGTAAAAATAAAGTTGGTATCATCATAAAATAGGCAAAATGGAAAAACGTTGTTTGCTTGTAATAAATTCAGCACAAAACGATAGAAAACTAATCGAAGTACTCGTTAGCGCAAATGACAGGGCGAGCACTTTGATAATAAACGTATATTAAGTAACTATTCGTATTTCCAGTAAGAAAAGAGAAAAATACCTAAATATGTTATTTAAAAGCATTTATCATAAATAGCATTAGTTTGTGCAACTTTAAAGTGTATTAAATTAAGTATGGAATTGTTATTACCGACAATTTTATCAATCCACAAATGTTATTTATTTTACTCGTATAAAAAGAGCATCTAGTGTGATATTTGCAGACTAGGAAGCATCCTAACGATTTTATCTATTTTCTTGACAAAACGCTTACCTTTTGTAGTAATTTGAGTTAGGAAATTAAATTCATTTCCGCACTAGCGGGAAAAGTAAATATTGTAGTGAAAAGGGTAATTACTTTTTGCAGTAGAGGGAATAATAGTTTGTATACCAAGGCACTAAAATTTAGCTCTTTATCACGAATGTGGATTTAGTTGCCGAGGCCCGTAGATCCAAGGCAAATAAACCACATGAGGAATAAAAAGAAATCGAGAAATCGTGAAATTACAACAGTTTAACCAATATTTGTAGGTTATGTAAACGTCAGTTGACGTATATCTGTCGCCTCACCACCTACAAAAAAGTCGTAAAACAATGAATTACTTTACTGCCGATTTCTCGTATTTTAATGACGATTTCGAGGTGCTTTACTGCATATTTCAAATAAAAGTATTTTTTGCCTTAGAAAAACAACTAAATAGTGTAATGAATGTAAAAAAATTCTTTCGAAAATAGATAAAATCTTGCACGACACTTAGAAAAGCAAGTGAATTCTTAGTTGTTTATTAACGCCCTGTTGTTTTACCTGTATAATTTTATAATTGAACTGCAGCTATAATCTATCGATTCATAAAATGCCCTTGATTATAAAAAGTCAGACCAAACAAGATCAAAGCACCGTAATCTAAATTTGCTCCTCAAAAAATTCATTATTACACACAACTGTCACATGACTGATTTATCCAATGTGAACTATACATTGTTTGAAAATCGACCAATCCCGAACTGATTACCTGATAATAGTCCTAGGGATGATTATCAAGCGATAAGCTAATTATCGACCCCGTAGATGGTGTCATAATTAGAAATAAAAATGCAAGAAAAACACAATTTGAGTTGTTTGGCGTTATTAAATCTATTTTAAATCATAATTCGTATACGTGTTTTGTGTAATAATCTTCAAAATATAAGCTCGGGCAACGCACTTACATATAATTTTTCCTGATGGTACTTTGCTTAGCCAGAGGGATGCTGCTTATGCAGAGCTGACAAGGTCACTAGAAATCATTGGTAACCGAATTGAAATAGTCATAGTAGGTGACTTAAATCGCAGAACGGGTTGGAGAATACGGAACTCCATTATAGGGCAATATGGAACATCCATTGTAAATAATACTGGTACAGAACTTATAGAACTACGTCGCCAACCTGCACTCAGAATATTAAATGGAATTTTCAAACAGAGATATCCATCATTACACGTGGGCACAACCGAAACGTACATTAAAACCAGTAATTAATTCCGTAATAGTAAAGCAGCAAAGTAAGTTAAAAGTAGTGGACGTTCCGGCCCGAATATGGCTCAGATCAATATCTTTTATTAGGTGAAGTATACTTTCCCTATAGACCAATTCCAAAATTACATAGATACGAAGAATTAGCCAAAATAGGCTGAAAATAAAATATAAGTTACATAGCCTAAGTCCAATTCCATCAGATCTCTTTACTAATTCAGACTTACTAGTAATGAAAAAGTAATACAAGAAAGATAAACGGATGTGTTCATGAAGCAGCTAACGAAGCACTCAGGAAACTGCCTCAAACAAAATCGCATATAGACACATCCCACACTAAACGAAATGAGAGTTACAACAAAGTCATCGAAGGAAACGTTAAAAGCGAATGGAATGCCATTATAACATCTATGTATAACAAGGGCAAAAGGCAAAATTTTCCTGCATAAACGGAATTTTTACTTTGAAAAACCTTATCGAGAAATGAGTACACAGAATAGGACTGTCCACTTGACATTTATCGACCTTGTACATAAAGCCTACGACACAGTATCATTAAATAAGTTTAACTACATAAACACAGTTACGCATAGCATACTGTGGATGCAACAGTATGGTGCAAGTCGGTGAAAATTATTCCATAAGTTTCCAGTAAGAAAAGGGTTGCGATAAGGGTACACCATAGCACCACTCCTCTTTAAAAAATATACAGAAGAAGCGCTAAAGAAATGGAAACAAAGGTGTTGTGCAAACTTAAAGAGCAGTATGAGCACTGGTAATTTACAATTAACATGAGAAAAACGAAATATCTGGTAATCGGAGAAGAAAATATGAAGGATCTGGACATTGGAAGAACAAAATTTACACACCATTTAAGCTTATAAGTGTCTCGGTGTAACCCTCGAAAAAATGTTAATAACAAAGTTGCCCGAAGTAAAGCAACCAAAACACAGGTTAATACAATTCTCTGAAGTAACAAGTTGACAAAGCGAAGAAAATTTCTATATGTGCATGTATAAAGCTCTAGTATAGAGAGCTTCGCAGCGTACGGATCGGAAACATTGAAAACAACGAAGAGAGATCGGGATAAACTAGTTTAAGAAATAAACTTCTGGAGAAGAAGTAGCGGCGCGTCAAGACCAGATCATGTAAAGAAGGGCAGAATCAGAAAAATTATGGAAGTACAGATACTACAGAAACTCCCCCCTCCAGAAGTTGCAAAATGATGTCCAGAAAGAGATCACTGCAAAAAGTCTCCGAGATTGCGACTGACAAGACAGCAAGGGGTGGAGGATGAGATGCGGGTGAGAAGTGACGACAGCCGTAATACATTTCACAACATGTATAAATATCTGTCAAAGGAATTCATAAAGTCGTGGGTGATAAAAATTCAAAAAAATAAGATGGTTGCAGGTTGCAGACATTGAAACCGTTACAGAGATGTGGAAAGCATATTGTCAAAATCGTTTTACAGACGAAATTATGCCCACAATCCACTACAACCGATCTAAATAAACCACTAATAATGAGACCTGATGTTGAAGCTGCTATCAAACATCTCAAAACTGGTAAAGCGTCAGGAATAGACCAATCCCATCAGAGATAATTACATTCTTAATGATCAAGGAACTGAACTACCCTATAAAATCTATCTGAAAATATAGAACACCCGACAATGGCTTAGAGAATGATGTAAATCAACATTCATTACCGTTCACAAAAATTGTCGCACAATAGCATCGATGTGTCATGCCAGTAAAATAATGTTGCATATTTTTAATGAACGTCTGAGGCACTATTTCGCACAACCAATTGTAGAAGAACAGGCCGGGTGTCAAAGGAAAATATACTCGAGAGCAGCAACTTAATCTAAGTTATCTATTTGAGATCCCAGACAGTATAACATAGGTACCTATGTACATCTGCTTCGTGGATTAACAGCGAGCATTTGAGTGTGTGAGATGGTTTTGGATTTGGGATGTACTAACCAAAATGGCATTCCACTAACACAATGCATGCAAGTAGAAGACAGAGATGCGTGGCGGGCATTAACACATTTTTGATGCCGAAAGGGGTCACGACGTTCGAAAGCGAACAACGGCTTAAGAGAGAGAGAACGAAAATGGGTGTCTCCATTTATCTTTATGACGTCGGCGAAAAACTTTAATTGGGGATTTGTTATGAATAATTCAAATAAAAAACTTCAAATAAGCATGTGTTCGAAAACGCTTTCTAAGGGTGCTATATCTCCTCTATAGTTATTTACAGTACCTACTAATGCGGGAGAACCGGATGACACTGATATCCTAGTTAAAAATGTATTCGTACAAGAACTAGAGCACGTTACGATGAGGTTACACGAAAAAGATGAAAAGATGCGACTATAATATATCAGTCATTTGAAAATTGAGTTTGTGATTATCGATAACGCCAATAACACCCAACCGGAAATCCTATAGTTTTTGAAAAAAATCGTAAAATTAAATGTTTACAAAGAGTAAACGATAGTAACACCTCATTTTTGTAAATTATTAACACAACTTTTTCTCTATTTGACAGCCCGTGTTTTATGAAATTGCATAAGAACATTTACTTCGAAGTGTAGATAATAATCAAAATTAGAAAGCAGTGATACTGCTGGAAATTAGGAAATGGAAATGGTAGACAATGGGCACTGATAGAATACACGTTTAAATATTATTACGGATTTCTAACTAATTATGATAACTTAGACTTCAAATCGAATAAAGTCAAAACCAAGTGCTTGTTTTAAAAATATAAAACATTGAGGTTGCCTTGCAGCTAGAAGACGAAACAAAACGCAACTAAAAAATAATCCTAAAATGTAGTTAAAACTATAGTATGATCAAAAATTATTTTGATCTAGTATCGCCCTGGAATACTTCCTAATTTATTAATAGATACAACCATAACTCACATAAATAGCAAATGTCAAGTTTGACATTTAAGTATAAATGTAGTTGCATTCATAAATTAGGAAGTATTCCATGGCCATACTAGATGAAAATAATTTTTGATCATACTTTATTAAACCACTTCTATATATGTAACTTCTTAATTGTAACAGTGATTAAAAGCTTTAGATCATTATGTACCTTATAAACACCCTACATATCGAAAATGTAAATTAAAAAAATGTTTTCTCATTTTAGCTGGTACCTTTGGGTATCTTTTAAAGAAAATGCCATAAACCACGTATCACAAAGTAAATGAAGTAATCTTTAGCCGTTTAATTAATTTTTAATGGAAGTTCAGTATCTAGTATGGCTATAAGCTAAACGTGTGAAACACAGCAAGCGCTATATACACTGTGTCTTCAGATTGACTTCACGATAGGTATAATGCAACACTTTTTTTCAATTTTTAAAACATTTTATCTTAGCAACATTCTTGCATAACGGTGATAAAAATATCACTTTACCTACAATGATTTATATTCTTCTAGAGCTAACTTGGCCATCGTGATGTTAATTCAACTGTACTTTGGTAAAAATGGATGTTGAACCAAGCAGGCATAGACTGCAAAATATGAAAATCTACGAAACATTTTTACTAGTTCATTATACCTATCTGGAAGTCAATCCGGGGACATACATTATATTACCGCTTGCTGTGCTTCACACGTCTGCTTTATAGTAATGTTACATACTGAACTTCCAATTAAAAATCTGGTGTTATAAACTCACACAACTTCCTTTTACAGTGATCTTATAATTAGCCAATTTTTTATTTTTAAGTATTTGTCAAAATTTTTCAAAAATTACAAATTCTACAAAAAACTGTATAAAATAGAGCGTTAGTTGAAGAGACAAATTTTCTCGAAAATGTTAAACTAAATTCAAAAATGTAATAATGTACGAAGTGTTCTATTTAAAATAGGAGTTAATAAAAAAAATTGAAAAAAAATAAACCCATTTTAGAAGTATTCAACTGGAAAATCACCTATCTCACATCAATACACATTAAAAATGTAATAAAAGTTTAAAAACAATCGTTAGAAGCGTTTTTGAAATAATCGAAAAAAACTGAAAAATCACAAGAGTAAACGCCTACTTCCGGTTACGTGATTTTCTTAAAAAGCTTGTTGTCGCATCTACATAGTACATAAAACTCATATATGAAGGTTCAACGCCATACCTCTCTTCCTTTTTGAGATATTCGTTCACAGACAAACAGACAGACCAATGAACAAAAATATGTTTTTTCTATAGCACATGTTAAAGTGTGCTTTTATCAACTCAAAACAAAAGGTCAAGTTTTACTTTAACAGCAAGGGTAGATAAAGTAGCACTTTAACATCAAGGATAGATAAAGTAATTTAATTTTCTAACTTTTGTTTAAATTAAACATGACAGCTTCGTATTATCGTAGCAACCCAATCTAGCTACTGACATTTTAAAATGTGATTGACTGTCATTATTTTCTTTTGAAATTGTTAAAGTTCTTGCTATAGAAAAAAATATTGTATTATACACGACGATAAAGTTATTTCTATCCACTCTTGAATCATTAACGTCTCGACTTCGTCTCGACGTTAAACGATTCACTCGTGGATAAAATTTAACTTTATCGTCTTGTATAATAAATTACTATTTTTGGTTCAGGGGACTCTAAAACGTGAAGACCTGTTGAAAACTCAATTTCGAAACTTTTGGGGTGAATCCAATACTTCCTTTATCGTAAAAGAAAGTAAAAATTAATTAAACAGCTAGATACTATTTCTTTTACTTTATGCAACAATTCTTGGACAGTCGGAGGCAAATTTTATATTTTAAGTAGATTTAACAATACATTTAACTCATTTAAGTAACATAATCATATATTATTTTTAGTGGTTCTGTAAAACTGTTACTAGCAAATTTCGAAATCACCCACGTGAAAGTCTTCAATTGCAAATAAACTTAGGAATAAATATGTATAATTAATAATCATCTATCGCTTTCATTGGGTGAATATGACACTAACAATATTATTTTCCTTGTTATTAATAACGATTAACTATCCTTTAATACGATACAGTAATATAGAATATTTTATCATGAAGTCTTGTAAAAGTTTCTTATGCCAGAAATATAGTACATTTCAATTCATACAGTAGCATCAACACCTATGATTTTAGACAAATTTAGATAAATTTAAGTCAATTGCCTTATGCTTTGTAATATACAGTGACTTATGAACATACAAAATTTTTATTGGTTTCTTTCGTCACCCATCGTACTACATCAAAAATTGTCCAAGAAAAAGTCCTTTAGTTAAGTTTTTTTCTTTTCCCGGTAAATCGACCATCTTGTTATAACCTGATAAACAAGCAATTAAACTAAGTGCATTTAACTTTTTTCCATTAATTTGGTATGTAAAATATATCTATATATTTTTGTTCATCCCTTTTTTTGAATACATATATACATAAATGTTTTGCCACTAATGATTAACGTATAAACCCTCTTTTACAAAAAAAAAACATAAACACTGTTATACTATTGCAACAAAATGTGATCAGAAATAAAGTAAAGCTGTTGCCAATTTGGGTAATTGAGGCAGTCAGGTTAAATAAAAGAGCTCACCGTATCATAAAGTAAAATAATTATACTACACAGTTAAGTAGGAGTTTATAAAGAACAACTTTAAATGGAAAGAAAGATGCGAAATGGAGAATATTTAAATGCAAGTTTTGTTATTAATAAGTAAGTATAATATATAAGCATTATTTTATGTTAATATACAGGGTGTCCTGCAACTCCCACTAAAACTATAGGAAGCAGGCTTCGGTAACGCATCAGAACTCTAAAATTATCAACACAAACCCTCTACAGTGTCTAGTTTTCTCACACGAAGCATTAAAAGAAAATTCAATTTGACAACACTGTTAGGTTAGCTTTGTTTAATTAATGTACTTAACAAGAAGGTCGTTTGGAAGTGACAAATTAAATATAGACAGAAAAATAATGCACAAAGTACATTTTTACTTAGAAAATTAAGTAACAAGCAAAAATAATTCTCAATCAATTCTTTGGCTCAGAAAATATTACATTATTGTAAAACGTTTTCAAAGTGCCCCCCAAGAGCTTCGCAGTACCTGCGTGCACGCACAATATTTGTATCTTAAACACGCTGCAACATTCTGTGGTTAATGGCAGTGGCTGCTTCATGAATTTGATCGGTAAGGTCTTCTGGAGTTTGGACAGGAGTCACATAAACTAAATTTTTCAAGTGCCCCACAGGAAAAAGTCCAAAGGTGTTAAATCCGCACTGGCTAAGCCCTTGGACCGCCACGACCGATCCATTTGTCAGGATAATGGTGGTTGCCGAACCACAGCTGCATAATGTGACGGCGCACCATCGAGTTGCATCTATATATCGCGCCGAAGTGCAAGAGGAATATCCTCCATTAGGCTAGGAAGGTTATCATTTAAAAATTCTAAATAATGTTCTGCATTTAGCCTTTCCGGAAGTGTAAAAGGGTCAATGGGCCTGTCTCCAAGTATTCCTGCCCATAAATTTACTGAAAACGTACCTGGTAGTTTCTTTCGTAATCTGCATGAGGATTGTCATGGTTTCAAACGTGTTCGTTGTGACAGTTAAATATGCCATTTCATGTAAATGTAGGTTCGTCCGTTGATAATACATTGCTTATAAACAAAGGATTTCTTCTATGGGCTTCTACCAACCACTCGCCAAAAGTAGTATATCGATGTGAATGGTCTTTCTGTAATAAATTCTGAACTCTAGTTTTGCGATAAGCATACAGTCGTATACTAGTTTCTGCATTTGCAGCTACTATTTGTAAAACGTTTTCCTCTAAGTTGGGTTCCCTTATTCTTAGTCGGCCTCCGTTCATATCATAAGCTAGAATAATGGTTCCAGTTTCTCTTAGTCTTCGATCTACAGCTCTTATCACAACTAGAGTACCTGTATATAGTAAGAGTAGAGCAAACGCGGCAACAGCATTTCATTGGTTGGATCCCTTTTGGATCCCATTAGAATTTAAAAATTTAGTTGCCATGTGTGCTTTCGATTTTTTGAATAAGTGACATTGAAATTGTCAGATTTATTGCAGTGTCGAAGTAAGTGATTTAATTATCATGACCGGTTATTGCGCGCCGGGGTGTAATAACCGTTCAGAAAATGGTATACATCCTGTAAGCATACTCAAAAATCCAGCAACAAAACAAATTTGGTTAAACAGCGTCGACAGAGAAAATTATAAATACAAACGACCAAGAATATGTGAAAATCATTTTGGAAAGAATCAGAGGGAATTTGGAATACGCTTTAGTTTTCATGTTAGGTAGGAAAACTAGTGTCATCTTAATTTTCTTTTTATTTCATTAATCCTTACTTTTAGGAGTTATTACAAGTAGATGGAAGCAAGCCAGTATAAAATGTTAAGATTGAATCACTATTTAGAATCCTACATTTAAATACTATTCAATCTATGTTCCTCAAGTTTAGATGTGAACAAAAAATGAATATAAAGTTGGTTTAATACCACTGTATTTACTAGTTAATAAATAAAAGTGCATTACATGGCATTAAGCACATTTAGTTTCAACTTCTTACCACGACTAAATACAAAATAATTTATAGTCAACTATAACCTATGACAGTTGTAACTAACTTCACAGGATGAATCCCTTCATTATTTTAATGTAGTCGACTGTGAAATTGTGACTAACTTCGCTTCATGGATCCCTAAATGTCATCGTTTGCCCTACTCTTACTATATACAGGTACTCTAATCACAACATGAGAGGAATGCCCTCTGTTGGGAAATGTATGGCGTACACCTTGCAGCTTCATTAAAATTTCCTTGACAGTTTTCTAAAACCCATATCATGTTTGCATATTCATATGCCCCATACTCCCTGGTACAAAGACAAATTATGGTTGAAGCAAATAAAACGCAAGTGATATTACAGTCTGTAATAAATCTGTCTCAACTTACAGTCAAAATTAGGCATTAAGAATGTCGAATGCTTGTTTCCATTTTAATTTTGTGTTCATAGCAGGTCACGATAAATATGCATTGTTGTCATCTTTAATTTTAACAATATTTCTTATCTTTTAACCCCATTTCAAAAACGAAATACAAATAGTTAAAACAAATTAATCAATAATTTTTATTTTAAATCTATCTCCTATCTTCGAAATGTGGGTATACCGACTTGTCCTCAGAGTATCGTGGACGGAGCATAGGACGAATACATCGATATTGGACGAATTGCATATCACCACCCGGTTGCTAAGAATGATCAATCGCTCTTACCTTCAGTATCTCGGTCATATTTCCAGGCGAACAGGAACAATCGAAAAACTTATGATTGAAGGCAAGGTAGAAGGCAAGAGGCCAAGAGGCAGATCGCCAACTCGTTGGACTAATCGAGTTGAAAATCTGCTACACACAGGGTTGCACGATGCCATCCAACTGGCTCAGGACAGGGACAACTGGAGAATCACTATCGATTCCCTATAGTTTCAATTACGGTGTCACCAAACCCTCTCGAGGGTAATTGGACCGAGAAGGAGGAGGATTGATAAAATATTCGTTTTATTTAAGTTTTTTTATAGTTCCTTTTATTTTGCTGTAAAAGATAACAACATTAACCATATCGTATAAGAAAACTAAATTGCACAGGGCAATCTTTTTTTGCAGTTTTGTGTTGATCTTTCATGATAGAAAAATGTTACCTGAAGCTTTAGTAGAAGTTGCGGGCCACCCTGTGTAGACAGTTTTTAAACTGATTTCGTAAACCTGATATCTAAGATTAACAAATCCTGTTGCATACCATACCGTTTAATATATTGTTCAATATTCTTCATCGTACTCGGAATGCTCTGACAAATGGTGATAGCTGGAAAAGGTACATCCCAGCTGTGGAAATCAGTGTCCAATCCCGTTATAGTGGGGTTAGTTTGGAACTTCTCCCAGAGACTAACTATAATGACCATCGTCGCTATCGCCCCTATCGATATGCAGCAGAACCACATAAGCCTACAAATAAAAAATTTATTACCACAAAGCACTAAAAGCGGCCAGTAAAATGTAAAATATCTTTCCGTTATTTAATAGGTTGAGGGTAGGCAAAGGATCCATTCTCTACAGCAGTAATAACAGAGGCGATTCTAAAATTAACCTTAGATTTGGCAAAGATTTCTGTAAATAACTTCGTAACGATCATTAATGACAATTTTATTGCCCGTGTGGTGACAAACGGAGGCTTTTTCAAAAAGCAGCAAAAGTGCTTCTCAAAGAACTACTAAAGGATTTATAACTTAAGGAAATGTTTAAAAGTCAATAATTTTTATTATTCAGACTAAATACTCCAACATCTTTATTTTAATCTCTTTAATACAGTATGTAACGGAGCATTAAATTATTTTGTTCTTTTACGAATACAAGTTTTATTGTTCAGTTTACTAAGAGTCAAATATAATTCCCAATTGCTTTGCAATATGCTCTAACAATTAGCTAGTAAAATAATTCTATTCTCTAACATTGTACAAAGTAAATTTGTGTAATATTATATTAAATGTGCAGGATTTTGTACAATCGTCAATAGACTCAAAACCTTTTCGATATTGGTCAAACCACTTGTACAGTCTTGAGCCATTGCTAATTATATTATATTGTGATGCAGGAAATTACATTTTTGAAAATACTTAAAAGTAAAACGACGCCGACGTATTAAAACCATTAAATGTATTTTAAATTTTTTTCACAATGTTTTCAGGTACACTTAGTAACAATAACTCAATATACAAATGTAATACCTATGTGCAATGCACTTTATAAAAACATAATTAAAAATTAAAGTATTATTTTCAAGAGTATCTTAACATTTGATCATCTACCGTAGGTATACATTTTATGAAAATAAGAAATAATTACATTTATGCCTGTAGTAATATTTTGAGTGAAAGCATAAACATCATAAATAACTTAACAATAAATATTTTATACGTCATTAATATCATTATGATTAAATGCAATAGATTTGATAATGAATCTTGGATTTAAAAATAATTTATGTAATTTAAGAAGCGTTTAATTTGCTTTATGTTAATACGAAAATTTTGCTTTAGCTAAAGAAGCAATACGATAAAATGATGTAATTTTGAAATTTGAATTCAGAATATTCTTTAAAATTCTGGATAAGTTTTTCTAAACTTTTTATCATTCATTCCACACTTTCATCAATATGTTCAGACATTACAATTTCTTCAGTTAAATCTGACTCTGAGAACCTATCAAGTTCTGATTCTGAATCAGTCTCAGCTAATGAAATTATAATGGGAGGAATATCATCCACACTACAATGTCCCATTAATTTAACCCAATCATCCCTTATAAGTTGTTCGCAGTGTTTAATAGAGTTTCGCCACATTTCACCAGTAAATTTTGAGAGAGCTTTTTTCCATAAATTTGCTACCTTATCTTTCGAAGAAGGCAGTAAGTTTATGTGTTCGTTATAGTAAGTTTTAGAAAACCCCCATGCCATTACTATTGGATTATATTGATTATTTTATTCGTAGAGATTTCAACCAATCAAAAGGCTGGATTTAGTTAAGTTATCTTGTATAATTTCGATTATACAAAATCGATTATACTATAGTAACTTCACTAGGCAACGCAATACATAACTTTTTTCTTCAAACGGCAGTAAAATATGGCATTATACTCCTGGATTGATGATGCTAAACTGTCACTTTATTGCCAAGCGGCAGATAATATTATCTGCCGCTGACGAGCGGCAGATAAAGTTATTATCTGCCGCTGACGACTTTATCTGCCGCTGGCAACTTTATCTGCCGCTCGTCAGCGGCAGATAATATTATCTGCCGCTGACAACTTTATCTGCCGCTCGTCAGCGGCAGATAATATTATCTGCCGCTGACGAGATCAAGTAATTTTCTTCGAATTTTGTTCACAAAGTTGTAAATAATTTGTTATAAAAACGTTTGAAGAAAAAATACTATATGTTATTCGGAGCAAAAGTATCTTTATGTGGCTCGGCTGTACTTACCTGCCTCGCAAGCTCGGCAGATAACCCGTCCAGCCTCGCCACATAAAATATAACTTTTGCTCCTAATAACATAATATACTATTGTCAACTTGATGTTGTTTTCATGGAGATGACTTTTAGCTAGGTTAATACAAACAAATCGAGCTGCTAATAAAATATTTATTTGTTCTTAATATTAAAATTTACTCAAAAAATAATCAAATCGAATACAATGCGTACTTCGAACAGGTTATACGTCTCAAACTTCCTGCACAATAACAAATCGTGTCAGTTTGACAGAATAATCCTCCCGCTGACGCGGTTGGATTATTTAACCTGTCAAACTGACACTCTTTTATTATTGTGCAACAAGTTATCGACATATAACCCGATAATATCGAAGTACTTATAGTATTACTTCTGATTATTTTTCTGGATTTAGTGAAGTTATCTTGTATAATTTCGATTATACTAGAGTAACTTCACTAGGCAACGCAATACATAACTTTTGTCAACTTGATATTGTTTTCATGGAGATGACTTTCAGCTAGGTTAATACAAACAAATCGAGCTGCCAATAAAATATTTATTTGATCCTAATATTAAAATTTACTCAAAAAATAATCAAATCGAGTACAATGCGTACTTCGAACAGGTTAAACGTCTCAAACTTCCTGCACAATAACAAATCGTGTCATTTGACGGAATAATCCTCCCGCTGACGCCGCCGGACTATTTGATCTGTCAAACTGACACTCTTTTATTTTTGCGCAACAAGTTATCGACATATAACCCGATAATATCGAAGTACTTATAGTATTACTTCTGATTATTTTTCTGGATTTAGTGAAGTTATCTTGTATAATTTCGATTATACTAGAGTAACTTCACTAGGCAACGAAATACATAACTTTTGTCAACTTGATATTGTTTTCATGGAGATGACTTTCAGCTAGGTTAATACAAACAAATCGAGCTGCCAATAAAATATTTATTTGATCCTAATATTAAAATTTACTCAAAAAATAATCAAATCGAGTACAATGCGTACTTCGAACAGGTTAAACGTCTCAAACTTCCTGCACAATAACAAATCGTGTCATTTGACGGAATAATCCTTCCGCTGACGCCGCCGGAGTATTTAATCTGTCAAACTGACACTCTTTTATTTTTGCGCAACAAGTTATCGACATATAACCCGATAATATCGAAGTACTTATAGTATTACTTCTGATTATACCACCCCCTCTAACATCAACCAATAAAATACAGTAAAATGCATAGTTACGCATGTACTAACTTTTGATAATGTACATAGCAACTGTGATAATCATATACCATCCTGACTAATAACTGATAGTCACATGCCTTCACAAACATGGCGTTATCTGCTCACAGTACAATTGTCATAACGACCACACTAACTGTACTTTTAATATTTATAAATCAACTGTTCAAACTTAACTCGTGATATAATCTAACCGAAAGCAACACGTGTCTTCTTGATTCGATATATTGTTTGCCAAACAATACATCTCGTGTAAACAGAAATGATTATTTGATGATCAAGAACCCACTATTTGCATTATATATGATATAGGGGAATTCTAAGAACTTCATGGCCATGAATGTTGAGTATGTTAACTATGAACTATATGTACTTTTCAGTATAATTTTGCTAGTTCAAAATAGGTTTTATGATGTTCTAAAGATCTTGTCGAGTGTGTGTTTTATCAAAAGGTACCCCATTCATTGTAAGCCATTCCTCCATCTGAACTTTACGAGAATTAGAAGTGGGTGGTTTATCAGCAAGCATAGAATGGTAAGCAGCATTATCCATTACAATTACACATTTATCTTGCATTTTATTGAGAGTTGGAATTAACTGGTTTTCCACCAACTTTCTAAATGTCTCGCAGCACATGTTTTTGTGGTAATCCTTATGTTGAATTTTGTCGTCCAAAATTAAACTACACCCCTTTAAAAATCCCGAAGGACATCCTGCATGCAAAATGGTATAACGTTTCCCTTCACTTTTAATTTTTCTTGGATTACCCTGTAAATTTGTACGATGTACCCATCTTCGCAATTCGGTACCGTTTTGGTAAATCCAAGTTTCATCTAAAAACACAAAGCTTATTTTTTCACTAGAATTTAGGTATTGTAAATATCTTCTCAAAAATTTCACCTGCAATGATTTGACATGCGGTTTTTCAGATAGTATAAACCTACAGTTTGCTTTTCCATAAACATATCCCATACTTTTCAATATCTTATAAAAAGTTGTCCGCCTACCCTTAAATTCCAAATTTGTTGTACTGTAATTATATAAATGAGATACTGTGAAATATTCTCCTTTTTCATTTAAATGTAAAATATAACGCGATAAATCTTCTTTGTATGAATATTCCCAAAATTTTGTTGATCGACATTTTTCTTTGAATTTTGGACTGCTTAATGGTTCTCCCTTATTAAATTTGTTTAAAATATCATGAACTTGGTTAGGACTTATCTGGAGGAAGGTAGTTAGAACTTGCTATGTAATCTAATTTATTTCCATTTTTACTCACAGAAAATATTCTTGCTACTTTTTCAGAAATCTTTTTTATTTGCGTTGGGCAATGAATCTTTAAATTCTAGATAGCTTTTCATAACTGCCGACTTCTCTCTGCAAGTTAAGAGGGTTCTTTTCTTTGAAGATGACGTTCTTAAATTATATATTTTTTATTTCGAACTAAATTAAGCAAACAAATAAAAGTTGACAGGTAACAAAAACGCAACTTTTAAAAATTACGCTATTGTGTTGTCCAACCTAGTAGTAAAAAAAACAATATAAATTCAACACTGCTATCATAAAACGTTATTTTTGACAATCCGGGACCATAGTGAATAGAGTATAATTGCTATTTGTCAATATTAACAAGTGTTGGCAAGAGATAAAAGCATTTGAGATAAAGCAAAACACAACTGATACATGGTGAAAAGCAATCGGAAAACACTGTAAATCACAAAAACCAGTTTCCAAAGATAACATCAGAACAACGGACGGATTAACAAATAAATTTGACACTTGTCAGTTGGATGATAGAAGGTTGCCAGATTGTGTTTGTTAAGGCAAATACAATATTCATTCTATATATCCACAACTGTGGCTCATTTCGCCGAACTATCTGATCATACCATATATGTATATTAGTGAAATCAGAAAAACAAATACGTTCGAAAGGAAAAAAATCACTTAACGATGATTGCAGATAATATCAGAACAATTTTGTATACTACTCATACAATGGTGCATTGCGAAAGTTTTACAAAGCTTTTTTTCTAAATAAAGACCACACATAAAATTTCAAATATTCAGTGTTTTTAACTTAACCAAAATTCCCATGCATATACTTGAAGAACGAACACCCTGTATATCACTATTTATTTAACAGATGATTTTAGTAAAATATTTGATATAAAATGAGAATCTAGCTATGCAGCTTTTAATATTAGCTTCAGAACGTGTTGCTTACTACTGGCGAATTAAGATGAATGTTTGTTTGATATTCTTCTTGCAGAAGCGTTTCTAATTAATATTGGACAATCTCGCCTTCTGAATATTCCTAAATTAAACATTTATTATACAAAGGAATGAAGTGAAAATGTTTAATAATAATTTGTTCTTGCTGTTAATTTATTGTACAGTTTTAAACAATCAAGCTGATGGATAAAATTTCAGATTTTGCTGTTGCAAAATGGCTTGAAAGCATTAATACCACCTTATCACCTCCACGAGCATCTTATTTTGTATACATTAACCGTTGCAGATACAAAAACGGAGGAACAGAGATAAAAGTTAGAATATTTTTTTATTTAAAAACGTATTTGAACGTTTCAGTAAATCGCTAACAGATCAAATGAGACTAAAATTTGGTTCTTTACCATAAGTTACGTAATAAATCTGCAACCACTCTCTCTAAGCAGTTTGTTACTATCAATAAAAATAATGTTGTCTTCTAAAACTTTGAAGCTCGATTTGTTGGAACATAGCACTTTTGGATGTAGGTTGACTTAAATCGGTTTTTATATTCCAAAAGTGTGTAGAAACTTGTGCAAATCTTTTAGAAGCACTCTGTATACGAAAAATATGTAACTTTTGTTTATGTTAACTTTAACTCTGAACGTTTCGGTGATGTAAAACATTTTTAGTTTCGTTGTAGTTCACGCTACACTTTTTATTAGAAATCAAATGTCTCACATACAAATTGTAACGAATCAGCAATGATACTTACTGTAACGTGATCAAAGCTACCTTTTCGTTTAATTTTAGTTATTGATCTTTTAATATCCTTAAAATGTTTTTGTTTTAAATTTAAAATTACTAATATTATCTGGAATAATAGCTTCTTCAAAACTTATATTTATAATAATGGAATAGTTTAACTCTAATATGCTATTTACAATGTACTGATTAAATTTATTAGCTATATCCTTGGCATTGTTGATTTCTTCTCTATCAAATAAAATACTAAAAAACGTTTTTTGTGCTTTCATTAAAGATTTGATAGTTTTTCACATCGTCTTAGAATTTCCACGATAGTTTTCTATTCTATTTTTATAATATTGGTTTTTTCCTATCCTTAATTTTATTACTTATTTCCCAGCCTCGCGTGTTTTTGGTGAGTTTAGCTGTCCTGTACATTTGATTGCGTTTTGCCTGGATATTCTGCAAGTTAGTAAACCATGGATTTTCTGTTTTGACCGCAATTGGTTTGTTGTCAGAGAGATCAGTTATGGAATTCTGTACTTTGCTGACCATATGTATGGCAAGATTGTTTACATTTTCACTATTTAGTAAGTTAACCCTATCATATTTATTGAATTTATCGAGCAGTTTTTGCTGCGAATAATTTGCGTAATAATTACGTTTTCGTATTGTTGTTACTACGCATTTTTCGTAACGTGACATCGATTAAATTATATTATATTTGTGGATTTTGTATGTACTACATTAACACTAATATCTCCTGGTTTGTTAGAACTAGGTCAATGATTGTATCGAACTTTTTATTGAATGTGTAAATTTGGTTTCAAGTTGATTTAAACCCAACGTATTTATTAATTGTGGGAGGTTTTTTTTGTGTAGAGAAGGAGTTCTTCCAGACATCCCAATTAAAATCGCCCAGAATTATATGCTTGGTGTGGTCTTGAACTGTATCGTCCTACAGGTTTATTCGTTCTTCTCGTATCATTATGTCTATAAATTTAATTTTGTTCCTTTTTTAAATTTAAGAGCACCTGTACTAATATTCTAGTGTTAATTGCAGACTTGTTCGTTTAAAATCTAGAATAGCTATTTACGTTACTAGACCGGTAGCAACAATTTTATGGCCGCAAGGCCATAAAAATGCTACCGGTCGTGTATCGTATAAGATTTTTTAGGATACTGCATTGATAACTAGCGTTTACATTGTTACAAACGAGTCCGGTAGATAAAATTTACCGGCCTAGACCAGTAGTAGTTGACAACGGCCTTTGATCCGGTCGTTGTCAACTACTACTGGTCTAGGCCGGTAAATTTTATCTACCGGACTCGTTTGTAACTATGTAAACGCTAGTTACCCATGCAGTATCCTAAAAAAGCTTTTTCCTTTGACATTGTATAGTAATTTTTTTTTCTCAGCGGCAACTGATCTTGAGCAAACAGCTCTTGTCACATTGGGCAAGGTGAATGTTCAAACAGATACGACACACATATCGCATATCTCCACAATTATGATTTTTGTATTGGTTAAAAGTACAAGTTGCTAGTATGAAGCTTAAATGTTTTATTTAGGCTTAACCGTTTATTACAAACAACTTTTTCGTATGTTTTTTTCTCAAGTCAAAATTAAATATACTTCCCTCGTTAGCTATTTTTATATTTTCTTAATTTCTAAACACTCCATATATTAATTTCTTCATGAGACTGTGATTTTTATAAGAAGCTAGAACTTTTAGAAAAAATTACTTTTCTACGAAAAACAAAAAATAAAAAAGTGTTCCCTCTTGTAAACTTGGGCATACTGTATATAATTGAATAAAGAAAGGTAGAGAATACATAATTATCAAATACTAATAATATTTTGATAGTATCAAGATCGTGAAGAAGAAGAACTATTTACTGAAGAAAAACTGGAAACTTGAAATGGAAAATTAATATGAAATTATAACTTAGAGTAAAATTATAATTAGAAAAAACTAAGTAAGTTTTATTGCAGTTTCGCGTTATGTTATAGTAGTAGTGAAGTATCGTCAAAGAGTATGTAGTTTATCATGATTATACCACTCCTTCTAATATCAACCAATGAAAAACGGCAAAGTGCATAGTTACGCATGTATTAACTTTTGATAATGTACATAGCAACTGACAATCACATACCTTCCTGATTAATAGGTGATAATCACACTCCTTCACAAACATCACGTTACCTGCTGTCAGTACAATTGTCATAACAACCACATTAACCGTACTTTTAATATTTAAAATACACTATTCAAACGTTGTTTATTGACTCGTGATATAATCTAGCCGAATGCAACTCGTGTCTTCTTGATTATCAAATCATTTCTGTTTCCACTCGATATATTGTTCTAGGCAATCACGCTCGTCCTTCGGACTCGCGCGATTGCCGAACAATATATCTCGTGTAAACAGAAATGATTATTTGATAATCAAGAACCCACTAGTTGCATTATATATGATAATATATAGTACAGAAGGCCTGCTACTTATTAATACAGTACAAAGGCTGATCTTAGTTAATTTAATATGTGTACAAAATAGGTAGCAACTGCGATAAAAAAACTGTAGGAGGTATATTATGTTATTAAGAGCAAAAGTTACACTTTAAGTGGCGTGGCTGGACGGTTTATCTGTCGAGTTTGCGAGGCAGATAAGTAGAGCCGGGCCACATAAAGATACTTTTGCTCCGTATAACATATAGTATTCTTTATTCAAACGTTGCAAAATTATTTAAGAAATGTTAAGGAACCAGGAATTATTTTAAGGCAAACGATGGGATAGACTGATATATGTAGCTTGATTTAGAGAGCGTTACTATATGACATCACTATAAACAACGTTGTGAACAAAATACGAAACATTCTATAATTATTTGTCTGCCGAGCCACTTTAATTTGGAAAGAATTTGTATTTATATTTTGCAATCATGTACAACATTCTTGAATAAATCTTGCAGCTTGTCAGATTTAGAAACTGATCAGTGTACCCCACCGCCTGAAGTAGCTAATGACGCTAAGTTAGGAATTTACAATGATTTAGCTAATTTACTTTATCTCAGCTCGTCAGCGGAGATCTAGTTATTTATTTAATACTCAATAGTAATATAGTGTTTTACTAATTCGTTTTAAACAACTAAACTGGGCTATTACTATCTTGTTTACATCATAACCCACGTTACCCCATAACACAGGAGGTAATAAGAAATTACCCACACATGACATACGTATTTAACTTTTAAATGATTAGCTCACTGTCAATTCATTTGTCACTTTGACTTTTCACAACTGTCAATAACAAATTTATATTGTTTTGGTATTTATTGAGTTGCTGGATAAAATTTTGAATGGCATACGTGGGTTACTTGAGGTAATTAAACCTACTCGGCAAGTCTCGTAGCTTTAAACATCTCTCATGAATAATATCCACTTTAACCCCCTAATACCATAAATAACTATTATTTGTGGAAAAAATGCCATCCCTTCCTCGATCCTCTTTTTCGAGATAATTGTAATGATGACAACCAAAGTTGGCTATAATTTTTTGTTTTCTAGTTATAAACAAAAATTCAATTTTTACGTTCTTTATGTGCTTTTTGATAAGAATGCAATGACGTAGTCGGTTTTCAAAAAAAACTTTCGAATTCCGCGTTATACGATAAAGTTGTAATTTTTTATATGCAACCCATAGTTGGTTGTGGCATTATGATAAATAATTTTTTTCTCATTCTAGTAATACATAATATACTGTTCCTTCATAAATTTGGACATATATGGACTTTTAAAACATCACCTGCGGGTTGCAAAACAACGATTCCAATCATTTGGGAATTTCCCTACATACGTCACACGGGGGTTGTGGAAACTTCTACAATCTTTTTGGTTTCAGAGGAGGGCTCTGCAGCTGCACCAAGTAAGCTTAGTTCGAGTGGGGTCTCATCATCTGAGGGTTTTACTAATGGCGTTTGCTGGTGTCGTCCTCCTACAGCAGCAGCAGCTTTATGCCCGTTTGTGGGCTATTCTTTTCACCTCCTGCAGAAGTGTAAAGCTCTCAAATAAGTAGTGCAATCTAATAATTTGTGTTAATGATATAGCTGTACTTGATATGTAGTTGTACACTTTACTGGTTAAATATTAGTTGTATTAAACTGTGCTAATCACTGCCATGATAGCGTTAATTTAAGGTGCACTTTTCAAGTAAGTAAAGCCTAATCAAAAATTACAAAATTGTTGTCCCGGTTACTATATGTAGCACACATGCACATGTTTATATTCCGATATTGTGTTATTGTTTGTTGCGATTAAACCGAGTTTATACGTTCTTGGTCTATTTGAGTGTGTTTGTTGTAATTGAAAAACTTGTTTGTGCTTCTTTTATTTGGTGATTACATCATTTAAAGAGATATTTCCATTTTTGTGTATTTTGAAAAATAAGGATCCAGTTGTCGCAAATGAAATCGGGTACACCTAAATAAATCTCATGACACTATTTTAATATTTTGGTATTGCTTAAAAGGTTCTCATGCTCTTCAATTACAGTTATCTGTAATTTTGCTACCATGTTATGCAAATTACAAATTAAGAACTATAAGGTTACAATATAAATATTTAAAGTTACAAACAAGGAATGTATAACAAACAACATTAAATTGTTATTTTGTAATGTCACCACGGTTTTCAATTACCTACGACTGGTAATTTATATGTCATGAAAGTAAATGTCTGATATATTTAGGAGATAAGTTGCTTTCCTACATATTTTGAACTGAGTGCCAACCTCTCTCGTTGGTATTCCTCTCGTCAGCTTATCTTCTTTTTTCGAAATCATTCAAATCACTGGACATGTTTTCAAATAACTGATTTTCGACGTTCGATGACAGCCAAAAATGTGAGAGTTGTAATATATGTCAGTTCATTATATATTAGAATTTATATTGATTCTATCTCAATATAAATAATGATTTACCTTTACTATAGAATAATTCAATAAATGAAGGCTTTATATTTCACAAACTGCGTATATCACTTTGACGTTTCTTATCATTAAAACAACTTTGACATTTAACTTATGTCAAGTTGAAATTATTTATAACCACGACTAACCCAGTTGAAGCAATGAGACTCCTTTTTCATCAGCTGAATGGTTGTGTTAATATTAACTAGTTTACTTATATAAACTTATTAGACAGCTATAATAAGCAGTATAATATAATATATTTAATTTTAGTAATCAATCCAGGTACCTTCAAAAATATTTCTCCTTAAACGTTTCAGCAACTTGACAGTTATCTTGTTTGATTTGACATGTACATAATAAACTTCAATTAACCTTCAAAATAAATTTTAATTATTATCCATTTACTTGACATCCGCACTGTCAAACTGACAGTGTGTTGACACCACTGCTATTTTTTACATTTTAACAATTAAATTAATGTACAGTCTAATAAAAAACACATCATTTTGGCAGTATAAATTTTTTTAAAACAGTGCGGATGTCAAGTAAATGGATAATACTCGATCCAAAATACTTTGACAATTCTATTGTATAATTACTTTTAATCTAAATAATATATCCAAAAAATAATTTCCAAATATAAATACCTAAAACAACCAAGTACTTGGATTTTCTCTATTTTCATAAATAATCAAGATATACTCACAAAACAAAAAGTTGAAAAATCGAACTATTGTGTATAACTAGAAAGCAAAAGACGATAGTCAATTTTGGTTTTCAGCATTAAGCTTTTCTCAAAAAAAATGAGATCGAGGATGGGGGGGGGGTTATTTTTCCATATCTTCTATAGTTATCGAGATTCCTTATGAAAACATCGAAATTTGCTCACCCTGTACATGATTTTAACTGGGTAACTCACATAAAACCGTAGAACTAATTATTAGAAGTATTCAAAATAGTAACAAGTCGCAAAAAAATCCAAAAATCTAAGACTTTTCAAACCTTTTAGGCAAACTTCGTACAATCTCATTTTTACAAATTCAATAATTTTAAAATGCCTCGATCTTAATAAAATGTTCTATTTGTTTCATTATTATATTTATAACTTATAACATGTACGAAACCATTAAAATGTAGAAAAATCGATTATAGGACATAAGTAGGATGATACTGGTTTAAAAAATATTATTCTAGATTTTAAAACATTAGAAACCCTTCTGGGTGGCACATTTATTTTCAAACTATAATTATAATAATAATAATAATAATTTAACCTGATATTTCTACATTACGTAATACTGCGAATCAATAATTCTCGTTTAGAATTGACTTGTATCATATTTGAACATCAAAAAATAAGATCAAATTTTATGTACATACTTTTCAATGAACGGTCTCCCTTCCTCCGCCGTGTACCGTACACCGTGTAGGGTAGAATTCTCGAAGAACAAATTTGCCTGTACATTCCAACTCGTTCGCAAAAGTTGAGACTTAGGTGCCTTGATATTTTTGCCATTTTTCTTGTTATCTACCGTCCTTCTGTTTAAAAACATGCTGTAGCACTTCGAGCACTAGACTCGGAAATTAAACATTCTATTTACTACAGAAATGTCTCTGCAAATGACGACCTTCACAAATTGGCCTCTAATGCGCCGTATCGCGTGGGGTATATAAATATTAAATGTTGCATTATAACAGCAACAATGGGCAACAATCAGGCTGATATCGATAACATTTCGTGCCAGATTGGGAACAAGATACAATTGTGTTGGGCAACAAAGAAGAGCGCTGGAATCGATTTTTCCTTTCACGGGCGCTTTTACTTTTTCATGGAAATTATACCCTGATGGATTATACTCACCGTCATCATGCCGGTTTTTAAAATTTGTCAGTTTGTTCATCACAGGAATTTTTAGTTCGACTAACGAACCTGTACCAAAGAAAATGGCATCGCGCATCTAAAAATACTTTTCTTTTGGTAAAGCGAAGGGAGTGTTGCAGAGTTATTTGTACACTCGGCTACGGAACGTTTGCGCTGATTTAATTTTAGACCACTAGTGTGAAATAGCAATGAAACAGAAGGCATATTACAACATTAATTCAAATTAATAATGTTTGTAATGTACCAATTTGTAGGTTAAGTATACATATAGCAGTTCACACTTGCCTTAACGAATATTTATTGAAACTTTTCAGACTGTTATTAATATACAATACAATCAAAAGAAATGTACTACAACTACCAATCAGAAACATATCTCTATATCAGCTTAGGAAAAGTACACAAAATTGGATCACCCTTCTATTTATTGACATAAGCGTTCACTCTTTATTACAGCTTACAGTTTTACTAAATTTATATAAATGAATTTAGTAGAAAAAAAAAGTAAAAAGAAGTTGTTTGTACATCACATGCAAAAAATAGCATTTTATTCGTATCGACAAAAATCTTGTGGGCACTGGATATCCTAGTTATTATTGATTTAATTATTTATATCTAATTTGACGTATAATGTAATTTTGTAATGTTATTTATAATCATCAAAGACATCATTGAAAAAATAGCTCAGTATACATAATGACAAAATAAAGTACATATAAGTATATACATAATAAATAATATAAAAAGTAAAGCGGTGGAAAGAAAATAGTCATTTATACAAAGTGTAGCTAAAGTGCCACTTTCTTGCACGCTTGAGAAAGTTTAAAGAATGAGCCGAAAGCGAAATCTTTAAATCTCACAAGTGCCAAAAAGACGCTTTAGATACGAGTTGTATACATAATTTCTTCGACTACCGCATATTTATCCTATGAGAGATTACAAAACATAATTTCAAATTGAAAATTCATTAAAAATCATGTTAGATATGCTTTCATTTAGTGATGGTCATAACCGGACAATTTTCATAACCGAATAATTTGCATTCGAATGATATTAATAACCGAATGATTATTTGAATAATCATTCGAATACATTTAGGCTCTCGATTCTTTTCGATTTCGCCGGTTTGCCGGTTACTCGGTTCAGAGTCATCTGCATCGGCATCGTAACTTGCAGATAGCAGAGTAACTCAGTTAATCGTTAATTATAATAATTGTATATATGATTTTTATTTGATTTCTAAGGAGTTTGTGCAATAAGTAATTGTGAATATGAATGAAATATATCTGAATACACCTTTATTGTTTTCGATTGCTGGCGATTTATAATAATATAATAATAATTAATAATATATTGTTGTATTTGTATGAGTTTTACGACTCGCTATTCTGCATTAGCTCGATTACTCCTACATTCTTCCGATCTATAACCAAAACATAATATGTACATGATGTGTTATGTATTGGAAATTAAGAGGTATTTATTAAGAAGTGTAGAAAGAAAGAAATGTACGAGACTGCTTGCTAATCGCAATAAAAAACAGTGGTAAAACGTTTATGTTTATCGATCGGCCGGGTTAAAGGCGGCAAAAAATTGATTTATGTTCATATCATATAACGACGGATCGACCGCGAGCCTCAGCCGGCAAGGAAGCAAGGGAGAAAACTGTAGAGCGAGAGGCCCAAATGGTGTTTTCAAGGGTAATACCACAAAAGGTGAAAATTTTTTGAGAATTTTTTTGTTCACATGCGTTTACATTTCTCGAAACCAAAACTGCGTTAAAAATTTCGCGAGACCGCAGGTCGAGTGGAATTTGAGCAGTTTTTGTTGAGAGAAATTTGCAATAATTTGCATGTTGACGAAAAAAATTCTCTTAAAAAATTTGGCCTTGAGTGGTATTTGGATAGATTATTTAACAATATGGGTAGATGACTTTTACCGTGTTCGACAGCACACATTTTTAACGTTTTCTACTATTAATTCGATACTGGAGCTTCCAACACGATTATTATGAGTTTTTAGAACGATGCTGATTTGCAAACTTTGACTTTGACGTTTTGGTGAAATGTCAGTCAAAGGCTACTTACTAAATTGAAATCATTGAAACCAATAGACCTCGCTTGAAAACACTGTGACATTAGGGGCCGGTTGCAGAAAGCAACGTTAAGTCTGGTGTTAGCTAACGCGACGTCAAAGTGAACAAAAACGAATCAAATCTCAAATGTTTATGGTAACTAATACATTAGTAAACAAAATTTGATGAGATTTTGTTCACTTTGACGCGACGTTAGCTAACACCAGACTTAACACTGCTTTCTGCAACCGGCCCTAGGTGTTTTCAATGACTCTCAATTTTGATTGGCCGTTTCTGACAAATTGAACAATTTTCATTGGTTCGTTCATTATAGTGTTGAATAATCAGTACAATCTGCCTTGCCTATGGTTATGGGTTATGAATGACGCATTATTTACAGAATTTCGATCACTCGCAGGTCGCTGAGATACAGCACGTAGTACGTATCAGGATGAGGTTATGTTTCATTCGAATACTTGGAACGAAAACCGAGTTACAGAGGTTATTTCAATAACCGGATAACCGGTTATTTTTCATTCGAATAAGCCCATTACTACTTTCATTGTTTTTTCTACTCCTGTAACTAAAATGGCATTTAAATACTAACATACAGGTCGCTAAGTGACCTTTTAATCACGCCTTCATAACCTGTGACTAAAGAGCCTCTTAGTCACTGGCTGAAATTAGCAACGATGTTTTAGTCACTGTGTGAAGTTAAATTCAAACAGTATTTGCTTTACTAGCCACAGCCAAAACTTAGTTTTCAACAGCCAACATTGACGTTTGTCGAGCATAATTTAACCTAACCTTATATTCAAAATCTTAATGAAATAATATGATGTTATGTTGTCGAAATTTGTGGTCGTAGAAAAAGTATAGTATATAATTCTCTTCTTAATAATAATAATAATAATAATAATAGCATTTATTCCCCCTTTACAATACTATACAATGCACTGACAAACAATTTAGTTACTCACACATGTAGGTATATGTATATATATTTTTTCAATTTAAATAAATTCACTGTAGCGAAAAGCTACTTCCCTGGGAAACCTTCTACAAAGTTGAAGAAACGTGTGTAGAAGGTGTATTTAATTTGTTTTTCTTTTTAAATTTTAAGATAAATATTAACAAAAAGTTTATGTTTTAAAGTTAGCATTACATTTTTTTCTTTTTTTGTAGTGGAAGCAATTGTAGGTACTCTACTATATTCTCAAAAATATTACTACTTAATTTTTACATATTTCTTGCCAACAATGTTTCTGCAAAATCTTCTTGATTTCGAATAAAACAAGCAGATCTTTTTTGGATAATTTTTGGTGCACGCATTTGATGTCACCAGGAAGTGAGTTGTATAATTTTGGTCCCAAATAGATAAAACTTCGCTGTGTAGCTTCTTGTTTCTCAGCCGTTTTCTACCCTTTGGGTATAGGCCTTCCTAAAGCTTCTCCAAGTAGCTCTATTTTGTGCTACCTGGTACCAATTTAATCCTTGGGCTGTTGCTCCACGGTCTCCATCGTATTATCTTGCCACTCCATTTGTCTTGTTCTCGTGCCACGTGACCAGCCCAGTTCCATTTTAATATCGCGATGTGGTTAACGATATCTATAACCTTTGTCTTCTATCTTATCCATACATTCGTTTTGTGATCTCTCAACGATATGCCGACTATCCTTCTCTCAATTGCTAGTTGGTTAATTCTCAATTTGTTCAGTATAGATTTAGTGAAAGTCCAGGTCTGTGCGCCGTAGGCTGTCACTGGCAGGATGCATTGTTTATATATTTCGGCTTTCAGTGTAACTGGAAAATTCATAGCTAGTATGTCCTTTACCTTGTTATAGGCGGCCCAGCTAAGTCGTATCCTTTCGTTTATTTTCAGTTATTGGTTCGCCTTTCCTACGGTTATGGTCTGTCCTAGGTATTTGTATTTGGTTACCTTATCGATCTTGTTTGTTCCAAGCGTGACATATTGATTGACGTCTTTATTATCTGTTGTCATGTATTTTGTTTTCTGGAAATTGATTTCAAGGCCAATGCGGGCGGTTGCTCGATGAGGCTCACTAGCTCTGATTTTGATTGAGCAATCAGGACTATGTCATCAGCGAATAGTAGGTGATGCAGTCTCTCTCCACTGATAT